>CAUYRT010101064.1:0-33514 GCA_963574885.1 Lepilemur ruficaudatus | reverse complement strand
GCACCACAGCATCTGGGTTGTGGACCCCCGAAATGGCAACTGCCCACCTACAGAGCACTAGCGCTTGGGTGACTGTTCAGGAGTTGGCAGATGCTGGATTGCGGAACTAATCAATAGGACACCACATTGTCTCTTGTGTGTCACCCTTCCACAATCTCAGGCCTGTCCAGCAGGAGGGCTTGCACTTTCAGGCCCACCCTGAGCTGGCCTAATCACCCACAGGGGTTTCTAGGGTAGGGTCCCCTTTTCAGTGTTCGCCTCCATTGTTCTGGTCCCACTAACCACCGGAGGTGAGGTGCCTGACTCCTAACTCCCTCAAGTGGTAGCTCTGACCCTCCCCAGCCCAGTGCAGTCCTAGCATAGAGCTCCGGGGAGTTCAAGATGCTTCCCACTATTGTCCTCTCCACAGAGCCCAGCATTTCCTGCAGCGATTTTGCATTGACTTCAGGCAGGTCCTTGTCTGAGTGGGTGTGGAGGTCAGTGGGGAAGCAGGACGTTCTCCTGTGGGTCAGATCACACTGTACTTGCCGGCCAGGTGGGCGCAGCCATCCCATGCTCTATTCTCTATTGTTTATCTTGCATTCTCCAGACTTCCCAATTCCATCTCCTGTTCACATTTTTTTTCCCTGTGTTGTGTGTCCCACACTATTTCTCTGCAGTTTCACAACACTGTTCTTAAGGGGGAGTGATCCAGTCATCTGTAGCATACCGAGTTCTTCACCTCTTTCTCTGGGAGCAGGGAGTCAGGAGGTCACCTTTACTCCAACATTTTTCTTCCCCCCATTGTCCTATCTTATCAAGTTAAGTGTAAGTAGGTCATATCCTTGCAGAGAGAAACTGGTAAGTCATGGGACTCTTAAGTCATTTGCTCCATGTAAATCACATATCTTCCATTTAGATATCTTCCACTCTGATTTGGTCTTGACTTGTAATATTCTTTATGGTTTTGGTCTAGTCTGTATTGGTCTGTAACAAAGTGTCCAGCCCAGGCATCACTTTGTTATAAAACTATTGCCTCTAGTTGTCTAGAAGTAGACGGCCTCTAAATACAATGATAGTGTATTTGATCTCACTACTCCAGTTGCAGGTCTATGCATGGAGGGACCACATATCATTCTTCTCTTGTAGTCTGTGAGTACTGACCAGGAATAACATCTACTTTGATTATAATATTGCCATTGTTTTCAAACTTCTGATCATTGAGTCTCTCTTCAGGTACAAAAAAGAAATCAACAGATCTATCTATTGTTTATCTACCATAGCTATATATATACATTAGTATTATTAACAGATGCTAAATAATGTAATTTATTTGGATTTTTGTCTACCTGCTCATTTTCTCAATGGGAGACGCTATGAGATTTTGGGTAGAACAATTCATTTAGGCTTGGCACATCATAGTTCTGCCCACTAAAGGCCATTAACATACCCAGTTACTGTGACAGCCAAGAAATTCCTCCACACATTTGCTAATGTTCCCAAGAGAGGGGGAATCTGCCATGGTAGAGAATCTGGAACAGGATGTTAAGTAGTGATGAAATGCGGTGCTGATAGCTGAAATTCCCCACCAGTCACGGCAGACCCCTGGAATGATATGCTGAGGTCCCGGAGTTAGACAGCATGGATTTCTTATTAGATGAATGTCCTTGGGCAAATTGTTTAACCTTCCTACGTCTCATTTTCCCAGGGGGTAACACGGGGTGGATGATAGTACTCAATTTATCTTTGGGAGGATTAAACTATATAATGTATGTAAAATGCTTAACACCATGCCTGCCACTAAATGTATACTGTTATTATCATAATATGAGGTTTGCAACATGTGTTGAGATTTGTATATTCTGATATTTCTAGAAATGTATGGTGTTCTTTCTTACTGAAATTAGGATGAAGAACATCTGGAAATGAATTCTAGTTTCATTTAAAGTCATTAATATGAATTATTAACATTGGTATTAAGATGCACAATTGAAAGCTATAACTACCATCTTTCACAACTCTCTATATCTTAAAATAAAACCTTTTGCGGGTAGTATTAACCATGAGGTTTTATTTATTCTTAGCATTAGTTCAAGTCAAAATTTAATTACTTTAGTTATCAAGAAATTATAATTATATCAGAAGAGGTGCAAGACATAAAATAATACATTTTCATATCACAATCAATGATTTTTAAAATTTGTTGTTTTAGTTAATGCTAGATTTCCCAAGAATTGAAAGGTTATGTATGAAGCATAAATTATGAGTGAAAGGGAGCTGCAGACTCTTTAAATGTTAATTTGGGGGTAGAAAGTGATTACTCTTTTAATCTCTGCATGTATAGCACAAAGTAAATATGTACTTTATTTTATTTACCCAGTTGAATCAATTATGAAAATTATTATTTACCAAATGGCCTACCTTCCATAATCACTGTCTAAGATGAAGCTGACATTGTGATGACCTGAAATTAATTAAAATACACAAGCAATTAAGTTACCAATCACAGGAGAACAATAACTCTATATTATAAAGCTGATTTAAAAGCAGAGAAAAAAACATAAAATCAAAACTGTACTTATGCAATCACCTATTGTCACAGAAATGAAAACTGAACTATCTTAAAGCAGTACCCACAATTTAAAATTATACATAGTAAGAAGTTTCAAGGTTATAACTAGAAAAACCTGACAAAACATGACCATGCATTAAGAATCATAAAAGAACAGATATGTAACCATGTTGCCCTGAAATTTCTTTCACTCATTCAACAGCTTTTTAATTATTCAGACACTCTGCTAAGGGTTGAGAGATGAAGATGCAGGGTGAGCACACAGCTTGTCCTTTTCCTAACAGAACGTACTGTCTAGTGGAGAACACAATCAGTCAAGAGCAATGACACAAACAGAGAACTTGAAATTGTGATAAGCCTATCTAAAAAAAGTAGAGTGAGCTTTGAGAATGTAAGACAGTAAGTGACTGAGGCTTTTTTGAGGACGTGACATTTTATCTGAAATTTTCAGGATAGAATTTGCAGAGGGTCTGAGATAGAAGGGAGGAAAATGCAGTAGAGAATTAAAAACTCTATGTGCCTGGAATGTATAGATCAAGGAGAAAAAACTAGAGCGAAATTAAGGCAACAGGTAAAACAGCTAAATCGGTCATGAAATCTTCTGTAGGAAGAGAGAAGGGAAAAAAAGAAGCTGAAGAAGTTTACCTAAACCTTAAGAAAAAAACGAAATCATACATGCTCGCGTGAGAGTGAAAGGAAGCAAACAAAAAGAGGAAATACAAACACAAAACTGATCCAAAATAAGGCGGGGGTGGTCTAGGAGAATACAAAACAGGGAAATAAAATTAGGCATTTATGACAATTATGAAAAAAGATCACCAATACTTACCAATATAAGTTCCAGTAGTCTTACAAATCATAGAACCCATGTCTCCATTTGGATGATCTAGTTTTAGACCATACCTAATAAAAAATATATGCTAATGTCAAAGTTTATATTGACACTAAAATTTTAAAATACTGTATTTCCCTTAAAAATAACCCACTAGTTTCTGAATATGCCACAGGACAGAAATTGTTGCTACAACCAAAATTTCTATAAAATAAAAATATTGCCCAAATTTCATTGAAGATATTTGAATAAAATTTCATTTAACAATGAAATATTTTATAATTAATTTGGCTATTCCAATTAATATTCCTTTTAAAGAGTTTAAAGTATTATAATGTGAAGTAAAATATTCGATAAAGATATTTCTCAAAACATCTTTTCTCGTAATCTAATTAACAGTTCATATCAAACTATTAGAGACAGAGGAGGATAAGATATAAGGTAGCACCTAACTATAAAAGTGAATGCTAATTTACAATATGAAATATAATTTATACTGTATTATAAAGCATTTAGTTAAGCAGTGTTGCTAGTAATTACTATATAAAGTTAGTATATTTATATCTGCTACTTATTTTATAAGAAAAATGATTTAAATTACTTACAAATTATCAGATTGTGGTATGAGAAGCTCACAGGGCATTCCTCCGATATAAACTCTGTATAAATATTTTTATTAGAAAAGACCAAGTTATGTTTTAATAAATTGTTTCAAAATGCACTCCTCCCACCAAGCTTACTGGCCACTTAATATTTTTTCTCTTAATTAGTTATTAGTATCCATCATTCATTCATTCAACAAACATCTATTGAACATCTTTTGTGTGGCGGTTCCTGTTATAGGTACTGAAACACATCTTTGAACAAAATAAAGATCCCTGCCATTGTGAGACTGCCATTTTAACTGTGAGGGACTGAAAAACATAATTATAAAATATTTTATGTGTTAGAAGGTATTAAGTACCAAGGGAAAAGAAAACAGAAACAGATAATGAATTCATCCAACTAAAGTTCGATCAATTCAATTAAAACCATAATTTATAGTAAGTTTTACACTATAGGAATTAATCAGTAGAGATACCACAAAGTTATCAGGATGAAGAGAACATCTAACAGCATCAGTGACATATGAAAATAAGAAGCTGAGAAGAGGCAAGGTTAGGTTGCGGGGAAAACATCTGTTGTCACATTTCCCCAGCTGATCAGGTCTAATCTATCACTTTGAGGCTGACAAAACCTGAGGCTATTGGAGACTGGCGGGTGACTGACTGGTTTTATATACTTTGCAACACCAGAATAAATCACCAGCTTTTGTGACAGCAAATCCCAGAATCAAAATAGGGCCAGATACAAACCTGAACTATAAAAAATGAAAACTTTTGTTTGCAGAAAATTTTAAGCTTTATAACATACCTTTACACCTAAGTCTGTTCATTTGATCATTACATTAGGTTTGTAAAGCAAGTAAACTGCATTGCACTCATTATAAAGATTCATATATTCAAATTCTCCTTCTAACCTCCTGCCTTATTCCAACTAAATAAATTTAGCAGCTAACACTATAGGCTCCTACTACCTTTAATCTTTGCGGCCATCTTATGAGTGAGTAACTATTACATTATCCTTCAATTTTACAGATGAAGAAACAGAAGCAGAGAGGTTAAGCAGCTTGCCCAAGCCTGCAGCCAATAAAGGGTAAAGCAGGAATTCACACCCAGACAATCTGGCTCCAGTCTACGCTCTTAACCACAGCTGATGATCCCCATAGTGGTCTGGGTATGTTTATGGTAATAATACACTATTTGGCCTTAAAAACGTATTTTAAAAATTTTTTCTCACCTGATGTTTCAGAACAAAGACTCCTTAGTAAGCATTAAGCCCCTCTACTCATTTGCATGTCCTCTATAATTTGTACCTGCTCTGAATTTGGAGATTTGGCTGAATGGACAAAATTTGTTAGAAGCAGGTCTCCTGACTTACTGCCCAGAATACAACCATTGCTCTCAACTTCCCCCGTGGCTAATGGAATCCATGCACAATGAAATGCCCTAGCGTCGTAATTAATATGGTGGAAATATAGCTCTAAGACTTTCTCACCATCCAGTAATAGGTGTGAAAAAATTTATTATATTTATATATAATATCTCAGGATTTCCAGAGTACAAGGCAAGTTAGCCTGACCTTGAAGGTCCTTTCTGACTGCAATTCTATGATTTCATAAAATAATTTCCATCCAGTCTCTTGTATTAAACAGAAATTAATTCCCCTTACAGTGGGGGAAAAAAAGGAACCTCTTTTTGAAAGTTAAATTTTGTATTTTCTGTCCTCATTGTGGGAAAAGATGACCTAGAAAACCCTAAGAATTACAATATCAACCATTCATAACATTCAATAACATTGAGGCAGATTAAATTTTTACTTTTGCTAAACTGTATATATAAGATGATAAATATTTCTCTACTTTCTCTTCTCTTCTTTTATTACATATAAGGAATGATATGAACATTTCCAGAACGTTATAGATACATACAAATGTCATTTAATTGAGAATTCTACTTTATAGAATGCCAGATAAACTACTTTTATTTCACTTATTAAAACCTTTTGAATTGCTTGTTTCACAACATTATATATGCATATGTGTGTGTACATCTATATTTCACCTTTTTCGTACTCCAAAAAATCTCTAATTGCTATCTGAATTGTTTATTAATTTATCCATTTATCTGTCCTATTTAGGTATTCAATAAACATGAAGCATCTTAAAAGCCATGATCCTGAATCTATACTTCGTTCTGCAGGAAATGAACAGGACTTTCAGTCTTTTAAGGCAGGACTGAGATGACACCATCTATGATCCAGGAAAATAACTCTCGTGACAATGTTAGTTCTCAATCCAAAATGCAGACAATTATATTTTGATGGTGGTTAACTAGCCATTGTTACCATCTGGTCAAGAATTGAATTGAATTCCCTGCAACCTAACTTTGCCTGGTAAATTAAGGAACCAGGATTCAAACCTTGGCCTGTTAATGAGTTCCTGGCCATTTTTAGTTTCAGCACTGTGCTGTGTACCATGGCGCAATAGAGAAAGTACAAATTGTATGTTACAAGACTTGGGTTCTACTCCTGACCTTGACTAACTGTGTAACCTCCAGGCCTTAGGTATTTTTTATATGCAAAATGAGGCAATTAGATTAAGTAATAAAATTCTCCAGTAATAAAATGTCATTACTATAACTCAGTTTCTATTGGATTTGCCTCCATGTGTCTTCTGCTAATATAATCTGTCACAGAAAAATAAGGAATTATGTCAGACTTTTTTTTTTAAAAAAGGCATTTTGACCATTGCTTCCACATCACTGTATCATCCAAATGTTTATTTTTCTTTCTATAACATGGTTTAAAAAACATGATTAGTACCATCTCATTGTAATGAGTTTTAATATCATTGGGCCAGCTGTTTTTGGAATATTATATCCCATTTATGAGTTATAGGAATATATTTCTGCATGAAAATTACCTCAAAATCCTAACATTTTTCCCATTTGAGCTGAGTGCAGTATTACTTCCATAGACATCAGTGAAGATTCTGCCTTGGATTGTTATTAGTGTACCTAGAAACCAAAAATCCCAAAAAAGTTCAGTATAAGAATATCTCTCTATACACTTAATACCAAAACATTAGAGGTTTTCCCAATAAAACCAGCATTCAGGTACTTATATCCTATGTTCACTACTGTTTAGTGTTGTTCTGAAAGTTCTAGCAAATACAATAAAACATCAATGAGTATTTCGAAGTATTTACAGGTTAAAGAAGTCTATTATAGAAGAAAGGATGACTTATTCAATAAATATCACTTATGTCCTAGGTGAAATAAAAATTACATATAAAAAATAAAACCATAACAAAGTGAGAAACAGTCTCTAAAAGTAAAACAAAATAAAATAAAACTTGAAAAATAGGTGAAAATTTATATAATATCTACATACTCAGATTGGTAGGGTCTTTTATAACATAAAACTGAAGAAATAAATGACAAAATCAAAGATCTATAAATTTGATAATAAAAATTAAAAGTCTGAATGACAGAAAAATCATTACATTTTAAAAGCAAATGATAAACTCAAAAAATATTTTGTACACATGTGACATATAAATGATTAATATTCTTAAAATATAACGAATTCTTATAACTAAATATGAAAAAGATGGCTAGCTTTAAATTGAGCCAAAGAGATTAACAGGTAACATATCCAAGGAAAAATACAATTGGTTAATAAGCATAAAATAAATTTAATTACACAAATTAAGGAATTAGAAAACATTTTTTAAACCTACTATATTTTTTATGTAAAATATTTGAAAAAAATTAGCACCTAGAATTGTCAAGGCTACAGGAAAGGGCCTTCCCACATACTGCCGTTGGAATTATAAACTGGTATGATATAGTTATTATAATGAACACTAGAAGCCAACTCAATGTTCAACATGGGAGGAAATCTAAATACATTACAGTTGAGTAAGATGCAGACATGCAGTGATAATATGCAGCCATATTTTTTAATTGGTAGTTATTTTTATAATCAGAAAAATTATATTTATAAATTTTCAGGAAATAAATTATTTACTAGAAAACCAAAAGATATTTCAGCAGTCATGTAACAGACCTGGAGTTCCAGATAAAGGTGTGATGCTCCTTATTGTTGGGGTTCTGAAACTTTTTGCCTGTAAAATAATAATTGTCAAAAGCAGTCAAAAGCAGGCCCAGATTTCTTAAGTGACAGGACAGATTTTTTTATATTGCCAAGGAAAAGAGATAAATTTTAAAATGTGAGGCTAAGAATGACTTCAGACTTATTCTTTCATACTTTAAAATGGTAAAAGGAGAAGATAAACACTTAAAGGATAATCTATATAAAGTAATAGAATTTTGTCAGAAGACTTTGGGCAAAATATCATTTATAGAGGCAGAGAAACAGAAAGGTATCGAGGTATCATCAATATCACTGCAAATCAATCTCTCCAAGCCACTGTGTTCTCGCCTAAATAATACCTGTAACAAAATAATTGAAGAGTCTGTATTAAACAATATAGTAGTTCCTATCATAACTTGAAGGACTAGATCAGAAACAGATTTTCCACTTATGTCATCTACAAAGATCACAAGGATAAATGAAGACTGAGGAGCAAATTTTTTATCTAGAAAAAAAGAGGGAAAGTTTCTGAAAATTAACAATAATTAAAGATTCTGAATAACAGTAGTCAATGATATTAATAAAAAGTATTAAATATAAAATTAGAGAATAGTATGAGAATTAGAAGTTATAAATATATAATTTTGTATAGGGTTTTAAGAACAAAAAGTAAGAGTAAACAGAAACTTTTACATCAATTTGAAATCACTGTGATGTTTACTGTATTTTACAAGATATTGATCCTCAACAGATTAAACATTTTTTAAAGTTTATCTTTCACCATAGATAGTTTAAAACACACTGAGCCAGAAAACAATAAAGATGTTTTAAAATTCTATATAAAATGTGTTTCCAAATTAGGATTCAATACCCAACTAAACTCAACCAAATGTGAAGATAGCATGAAAATGTTACTATTACAAGGGTTTTAGTAAAATTTAGTAATGGAAGAATTTTATTTTTTAAGCATACTTTACTCCCCATCATGAGGTAGTAAATCAAGAAAGAGGATGACATATAACTCAGAAAGCAATATTAATAGGAGAGGAAGTCCCTAGAAAGCTTGTGAAAGGAAACCTTATAATGATTGACTGTCATACAGCATATCTAGTGAGTAAACTGTTCATATTGGAGCAGAAGGACAGAGGGATTCATAATTGATGTATTCTTGACAAAAATGATTTCATAAATTACTCAATGATTTGAATATATTGAAAAAAATGTCACTTTTGGTGGAGAGTTTGATACACTGGAAACTATACAAATATATATATAAAAGAGCCAATTATTAACTCAAGGGAAAACAAAATATTGTATAAGAGAGAAAATATGCTCATAGTATACTACATGGCTCAGCTGTGAATATACTTACATAGACATAATAATGTTATGAATATTGACCTACCAAAAATTAGAGCATATCTAATTAAGGGATGGGAGGACATTTGTGTGTGTTGGAGGTGGGAGGGGTAGTAGTTTCCTTTTAAACATGGCCATAATTTTTCCCTCTTCAGTATCCTCATACTGTAATGCATCTGTAGCTCCTCCCATTCAGAGATGGAGCCTATTCACCCACTCTTTAAATCTGGACTAGTCTTGTAAATTGCTTTGACCATTAGAATACGATAGAAGTAATGTGACACTTCTGAGCCCCGGTCTCAAGATTTCCTGCATACTTCTGCTCTCTTTAGAGATCCCTACCTGCCTGCCTATATCCCTTCCTGCCTCCCTATCCCTACCTATAAATTTTTGCTGCTTGAAGCCACTAAGTTTTGGAGTAGTGTTAGGCAGTACTACTGATGCACTGATGTAGGAGTACAGGTGCTCAGTTCTCATCTTCTCTAGTAAGAAAATAAATAGATAACAGCTCAACTGTAATGATTCAGAAATAGCAATAACTATATTTCTAAATAATAAACATAGCTATTACTTAAATACACAGCTGAAGTTGTTGAAAGTGGTTGACTCTGGAAAATGAGAATGAGGTGGAGTGAATGCTCAACTGCTGTTTGCTGAAAGTGAAGGTGAGGGAGAAACCAAGGATGATAACAGGCTTCTAGCTTTAGATGGTGAGAGATAATCAGAGAAAAAGTAGGATTAAGGAGGAATACACAAAGTTCAGTTTGAGATACACTGAATTTAGGTTATTTTGGGGCCATTTAGGTGGGACATACTAGGAAACAAAACATGGCTCCATGTCTAGGGAGACAGAAAGAAACCATAGATATTTGGGATTCATATGTAGCAATATATTTGAGAATCACAGAAGCGTTTTGAGGACAGAAGTCATTATTGTTTCTTTAACATTTCATTTTACATTGGAACATTGTAGTATGTAGTATTGGACAACTTAAAACATAACTACAACTTTAAAAAATATATGGGATAGTGCTTACAAGAAAATGTATTATTGCAAATACCTCTATTTAGGGCAACTACATTTTGAGTGACACTTATTCTACATGTAGGCACATTTTATCTATTTACATGAGAAATTATATAGAAAGGAAAAGTAGCTATGCTTTTATTTAAAGGGAAGCAGTGAGTACAATGAAAACATGAAAAGGGAATATTAGCTAAGAACAAAAATGGATAAAAATGGAAAAATATAAACAAGAAAATAATTTGGAAGTATAAAATTTTAATTCATTAATAAAATGAATTTAAAGAAGGGGGAAACAAAACAGAAATAAAAGAGATTCAATTACTATGGAAGATAATTAAAACTGAGGGAAGTTATCCTTCGGTACATGCTAATATATTTTCAAATGTAGAAGTAGATAACAATCTATAAAACTGAAAAATAAAAACCCAGTTTTGCAAGAAAGAACAAGATAAATCATACATAAATGAAAGAGAGAATCCCTACATACATTGAAGCTGCATGCCCAGCTGTTGATGTGACCTTTGCAGGTGTTATTTTCTGCAATAGGAACCCCATCCACACTGACTCTAACAGTGTAGGAATCTTCTGGCATTGCTCTAGAAAGTAAATGAACAATGTATGAGGAATGCAATAACTCTTTATAGTATTGATAAAAACTACTGCCCCAAACTACATGTCATTTTTGAGAAAAAGTGTCTAAAATTCTAATTGATGTCTAGTTAAATTCCATTATGTAAGCATAATCATTATCCTGAACTTTTTATTGCAAATTCTAACTTTATAAACCTCAGACAAATATCTATTATTACTATGTGCACTGGTGCTTGTTAAAAAGGACAACAGGCAGAACAAGACTCTGTCTCCAAAAAAAAGGCAACGAAGGCAATAACAACAAACATAACAACAATAATAATCATTTAAAATAGTAAAATATCACATTCAGTTAGCCCATACTTTATTTCTTAAAAAGTATTAGTTAACCAAGTTTCCCCCTAAATAAGCTTTTCCTGCTGAAGAATAGCCAATAAGCGTAGTGTAGATAAAAATCCTCTGGAATATGAGCTACCTGTTTCTAAGGTCAATATTGAAAGTTGCAATTTAAAATGATTTAAATTTTTTTCATAAGTTGCTAATAGCACACATCAATTTAGGCTGATAGCAAAGAACTTCAGATGTCACTACACAAAATGTTCATCTTTAATCTTAATGACTATGTGAAGATTTGAATAAAATTAATCAAACTGGACAGGAAAGCATAATTTTGGTATTTTGAGGCACATCATTACAATTTAATAGCAGCTATTTATCTTCTAAAAGAGCTCAATAATGGTAAAATAATAGCTTTAATAACATGGAAAAAGATATAGAATATATTTTATCATGCAAATATGTGAAAAGAGCATTATAATTGAATATAATAAAGGCATAAAATAGTCTAAACATCATGAAATTGAAAATAATAACTAATAATCAGAAAAATATTATTTATAATAGCCAGGGTGATAAGAACAATTATATTGCTAATATGCATGACTATGATTTCTTAGATGATGAAAATGATGTTAATAATGTTACTTTAAAACAAACCTTGTATAGCATGTAATTTGAGTTGAATGACTTGCATCTTTTTCTACATCACAAGTAATTGATTGGAAAGAAGAAACTAATTGCACACTGTTTCCCAACTCAGTGTTATCAACTCCATAGTTAAACTGGTTTGCTTGAGAAAAACCTGGAAAAGTAAGAAAACTCAATTATTATAAGTAGAATTCTATTTTCAGAGATCTAACAATTGTCACTCAGTATCAAATCTTTCAACAAATGATTTAATAAATAGGACTCAAGTAAGCAGTGAACCTATTTCATATGTATCCCTACGATTGTAGTCTTCTTTGGAAGCATAAAAATTGGCCTTTAATTAATTTATTTATAAAAGTATTGTTTGAGGATATTTACAGTCATCTCTTGGTATCTATAAATTGGTTCCAGGACCCCATGGAATACCCCATGGATACCAAAATCTGCTGATGCTCAAGTCCTTCAGCCAGCCCTGCAGAACCCATATCAGAGAGTCTGGCATTTCACAAGTACTGTATTTTCCATCTGCAGTTGGTTGGATCGATGGATGCAGAACCTGCAGATGCAGAATCTGCAGATACAGGGTCTATTGTGCGCGCACACACACACACACACACATCCCCCCTCTAGATTCTATATCTGGTGAGGATAGTGCCATGAAAAAAAAAGCAGGCTAAAGGGGCTAGAGAGACTAGAAGAGGGCACCACTATTTTATAAGGGATGTGATCTTTACCTTGAATTCAATGAAGCAAAGTCCGAGGCAAGGTCTTATAAGCAGATAGCTTATTTGGGTGGTAATCCCTTAGGTATGAGGGAGGGCAAAAGTTGAAGACAGAAAATCTGGGCACCACTGAGGACAACTGTGTCTCAATATTGCTGGAAATTTCTAAGAAAAGTATAGAATGTCCCCCCAAATCAAAGAATCAATGCCAAGTAGCATTCTTTTACCAAATCTGGTCCCCCATGCTTGAGGGTTCCCCCTTGGAGAAATAATCTTTCCAGCACTTTCTGGCTGCACATAAGATATGCTATATGGGTTACAATGTCCTAAATCATTGCCTCAGAGAAGCTCTTGGATAATCAACAAAGGTATGCTGTGAAAACTTCAGTCAAAAAGCTGGAAGCATATTTAGAGTCAAAGTACACAGTGAACTATTTTCCACAGCTGTGGCTGGAATTAGAGATAAGAACAAGAGGATGTAAAGCTGAGTATAAAAACATTTGAGCTCTTCATTTGGTTCTCAGCTTGGTCGTTATTGATATACAGAAATGCTATTGATTTTTGTATGTCAATTTTATATCCTGAAACTTTCCTGAATTCTATTATCAAATCCAAGATTCTTTTGGAGGACTTTTTAGGATTTTCTAGGTATATGATCATATCATCAGCAAACAGAGATAATTTGATTTCCTTTTTTCCAACTTGGATGTCCTTTGTTTCTTCCTCTTGTCTGATTATTCTGGCTAGGACTTCCAGTACTATGCTAAGTAGGAGTGGTGAAAGTGGGCATCCTTTTCTCGTTCCAGTTTGTAGGGAGAATGCTTTCAACTTTTCCCACTTCAGTCTGATGTTGGTTTGGGGTTTGTCATACATGGCTTTTATTATTTTGAGGTATATTCCTTCTATGCCTACTTTGTTGAGAGTTTTTTCTCATGAGGAGATCCTGAATTTTATTGAATGCTTTTTCTGCATCTATTGAGATATCATGTCCATTTATAATAGCTATAAAAAATAAAATAAAATACCAGGAATATATTTAACCAAAGAGATGAAAGATCTCCATAAGGAAAACTACAAAACACCGATGAAAGAAATTGTAGATGACAAAAAATTGAAAAACATCCCATGCTTATGGATTGGAAGAATCAATATTGTTAAAATTACCATACTACCCAAAGCAATCTACAGATTCAATGCAATTCCTATCAAAATTCCAATAATATTTTCCACAGAAACAGAAAAAACAATCCTGACATTCATTTGGAACCAAAAAGAGCCCAAATAGCCAATGCAATCCTAAACAAAAAGAACAAAGCTGGAGGCATCACATTACCTGACTTCAAATTATACTACAAGGCTAAAAAACCAAAACAGCAAGGTACTGGTATAAAAATAGGCACATAGATCAATGGAACAGAATAGAGAACCCAGAAATAAAGCCACATACCTACAGCCAATGGATCTTTGACAAGGTCAATAAAAAGATACACTAGGGAAAGGACACCTTATTCAATAAATGATGCTGGGAAAATTGAATGGCCATATGCAGAAGAATGAAACTAGACCCCTATCTCTCAACAGATAAAAAAATAATGCAAGATGGATTAAAGACTAAAATGTAAGACCTGAAACCATAAAAATCTAGAAGAAAATTTTAGAAAGAACTCTTTGCCTAGACATTGGTCTAGGCAAAGAATTTATGACTAAGACCTCAACAGCAAATGTAACAAAACCAGAAATAGATAAATGGGATATAATTAAACTAAAAAGGTTCTGTATGACAAAAGAAATAATCAACAGACTAAATAGACCATGTATAGAATAAGAGAAAATATTCACAAACTATGCATCTGACAAAGGACTAACAAATATCCAGAATCTACAAGAAACTCAAACAACTCAACAACAACAACAACAACACAAACCCAAATAACCTCATTAAAAAGTGAGCAAAGGACATGAACAAACATTTTTCCACAGAAGACATACAAAGGGCCAACAAATAAGAAAAAAATGCTCATCATCAGTAATCATCAGAGAAATGCAAATTAAAACCACAATGAGATACCATCTTACACCAGTCAGAATGGTTATTATTAAAAAATGAAAAAATAATAGATGTTGGCAAGGATGCAGAGAAAATTCTTATACACTGTTGGTGGGAATATAAATTAGCACAACCTCTATAGAAAACAGTATGGAGATTTCTCAAAGATCTAAAAATATAACTACCATTTGATTCAGCAATCCCCCATACTATTAATAGGTATCTACTTAAAGAAAAAGAAAGTATTATTGAAAAGATACTTGCACTCATATGTGTATTGCAGCACAATTCATAATAGCAAAGATGTGGAATCAACATAAGTGTCCATCAATGGATAATTGGATAAATAAAATGTGGAATACAACTCAGCCATAAAAAGAATAAAATTATGTCTCTTGAAGCAACATGGATAGAATTGGAGGCCATTATCTTAAGTGAAATAACTCAGAAAAAGAAAGTCAAATACTGCACGTCCTCATGTAAGTGGGAGCTAAATAATGTGTACACATGGACTTAGAGAGTAGAATGATAGACATTGGAGACTCTGAAAGGTTAGAGGGTGGTGAGGGATGAGAAATTACCTAATGGGTACAATGTATACTATTTGGGTAATAGTTACACAAAAAACCCAGACTTCACCATTACACAATATATCCATGTAACAAAATTGCACTTGTACCCCCTAAATCTACAAAAATAAATAAAAACATAAAAATGTATACTAAAAAAGGCATCTGATACATTCTACCGATTATACCACACATATCTGCTCATGGCCTATATATTAACCATAATCTATCACCAAGGCTTTGAAGTGGTGGCCAGGTGAGAGCTCTGCTAAACATTTAATACAAGAGGAGGCCAGATGCGTTGACTCCTACCAGTAATCCTAGCACTCTGGGAGGCCAACACGGGAGGATCACTTGAGGTCAGGAGTTCTAGACCAGCCTGAGTAAGAGCGAGACCCCATCTCTACTAAAAATAGAAAAATTAGCCAGGCGTGGTGGCACATGCCTGTAGTCCCAGCTACTCAGAAACCTGAGGCAGGAGAATTGCTTGAGCCCAGGGGTTTGAGGTTGCTGTGAGATATGCTGATGCAACGACACTCTAGCCTAGGTGACAGAGAGAGACTCTGTCTCAAAAAGAATAAAAAATAAAAATAAATAAAGATTTAATACAAAAGGGTTAGTGGGATAAGGCCACACTACTATAACCGGTCCTAAGGCTATAATTAATATTCACTATGCCCCCTGTCTTTCACCCACTGTAGATTTGCCTTACTCACAGCAGGCACTACAGCTAATAGGGTGAGCTAAACTTCATCGCCGAGAGGTTTGAGCCCTTAACTTCCTTGCCCTTGTCAGGTTGTGGTTGCTGCAATTGGCTATTTACAATTATCACTGGACAAGGAAGCCAAGAGATACCCCCGTGAACACCCTGAATTCCAAACACACTCTTCCCTATCTGAATTAAGTAAAAGCAACTCTACTTCTTCATGATATTCAGAATAGGTTTTCTCTTGTAGTATACGAAACATGCTTGATGAATTCAAACTGATCAGGTAGTTTCAGCTGGGTATTATGACCCCTGGTGGAAGCATTCTCTACTCATACCACAAGTCCAGCAGAACCTAAGGTTGCAAGGACAGAAAGCACAAATTCAATGTCTGGATCACTGGGAGTGATGGGGAGGGACAGCAGCCCTTATTTACAGCTCCATGCATTCTCTCCATTGGGAAACGACAGCATATATCTGCCATTGGCTCGATATATATACTATATATGGAGGATAGAATCCCATCCCATGGGAAGCTTTGCTCAAGCTGCCATCTTGGCCACAGCTTTAATAGGCTGTTCCTTCATTCTGTTAGGCCAGATGTTTCAGAATGACACAGGTTTCATGATCATGTGTTCATTATCTCAACTTTTTCACTATGAAATGTGCTCCTTGCTCTGAGGCAATATTCCATGGAATCCTATGACAGTAAATCAGGCTCTTTAAGTTCTCAGAACATGGTGGTGGCAAAGGCACTGTGGAAAGAGAAGGCAAAGCTCATATCTGGAATAGGTGTCAGTTCTGGTAACAGTGAGTCTCTGCTCTTTCCATGAGAAAAGGGGAGTGATGTAATCAACATGTCACTAAGTAGCTGAGTGGACTTCTTGAGGGGTGGTACCCCATTGGGAAATCATTATTGGTCTCTGCACTGGCAGGTAGTTATTCAACTGTAGCAGTAGGTAGTTTGGCCTTGGTGAAAGGGAGTCTATGGTGTTGGCCCAGGTACAATCTCCATGCCATGGCCATCTTCATGGGCCCACCACACAAGCATGAAGTGGCCAAGGAGAGAAGCTCCTGGATAAATCATCCAATCAATCTGTTTTTACATCTCCTCTGCAGAACATGCTCTCGTATGGGGGTTAACTTGAAACACAGAGATCTGCATGCTTTATTCTCACTACTATGAGTCCCTTCATATGACTCTTTCTAAAACTTTCCTATTTTTGATCTTCTAATCCTGTTCCTTTTAGTCCCTGACCAACTAGTCAACTCATCTGCCACTGCCCAGGAGCCCACGTATAACCTTATCTTGAATGACCCTTGCCTCCACACAAAGTTACCGATTGTGTATACTGATCACAGCTCTGCCCAGCAGCGAGGCTGACAATGAAAAGTGAGTTAAGAGCCCAAGGACCACTTTGCAACATTTATGACTAAAGTCAGAGGGGATGCCATGAAGATGTGAAGTGGGACACAGGAAGCTTGTGATATAGACGGTCATGGAAGTTTCTCAGAGGAAGCAAACTGTGACAATATTTATGGGAACTGCATTTTAGATAGAAGGAATAGGATGTGCCAAGACCCTGTGGTGGGACCATATTTATGGATACAAGTAACAACAAGTGTGGTTAGAGAAGTATGAATGAAGAGAAGTGGTAGGAGAGGACATCAGAAATGGAGGAGTTTAGATGATTTTTATGAGTGGGGAACCATTGAGAGCTTTGAAACAAAGGAGTGGCATGATCTGAGTCACACTCTCCAAAATTCACTAGCTGCTGTTCTAAGAACAGACTGGGGACAGGACTGAAGATGCTGTGTCAGTCAGTGATGGAATAAATGACGGTACAAATGAATGGCATGGGCTAAGGGGAAGAATGGAGGACAATAAGTGAAGAGAACAAATACTCGTAACATATTTCAAGAGTTTTACTACAAAGGGAAGCAGAGAAAAGGGTTGGTCGCTAGAGAAGAGTGCAGAGCAAGGAGAAAGTTGATGATTTTTCTTTTACTTTTTTATCAGGTGGCAAAATAACAGTATGTTTGTATGCCGATGGGTATGATCCAACAGAAAGAGACAAATGGATGATGTGGAACAGCAGAAAATTATTTTAATCTTACTATGAATACATGAAAATTCAAAACTACATTTGGAAGTAAACATAGATTAAGTATTGTATGCCACATAAACATATTTTATATTGTTGAAACAACATTCAGTTTTGAAATAAACCTAAGAAATCAAACCTATGAATAAGAGTAATTGGACTATGTTCTTTAAATCCCATAATTAAATATTCTCCTAATAAAAATGTTTAAAAGGTACTAACACTGACCTAGTATGCAAAGTGAATTGCACACATCTATGAAATTGTCTATATTATAATGTTTTTGAAAGAAAGTTAAATTAGTAAATAGTTTTTGCCCAGATTACTTCAAAATCTAAAATTCCTAAATTCTGAGTTCTAAAAATAAGCACATTTTAAAATATAATTTTTCTGAATATTGCAGATGCTTAACACTAAAACGCCACTATAGGCAAATCTATGACTAGTACTATTTTTGAAATTATGAAAATTTTTCTTTTATACTAATGGATATGCATTCATGTCATTAATGTAAATTTGTAAGCTATTTGAATTTCAGAATTTAATTACCTACAGACCATATTGTTCTCAGTACAATAATAAACTCAACATCAGTAAAGAAAAAAAATGGTAAATCCAGAGATGTAGATTTAACTCTTTAAATCTTATGTATAATTCTATTTATAATACTGTAAATATACTATTTATAATACTAATGTTAGAAAAAGCAAATACTTGGTATTTGCCTTAAAATGTTAGTAGTTTTCAAGTGTGTGTCAACAAAATAATCGTTAGTGTAATATGTGCTCACATTAAATAACCTTTTAGTAGTTGAAGTGGCAGAATTAGGGTTGCCAGATATCTGTGGTGCAACTGCTTTTTAAATTATTCAACGTTTTTTGTGTTCTACAAAGGTCCATTAGACAACATAAATATTGCTTAGTGTAGCATTGGACAGGAAGTAGGACTTCTTTGTGCCAGATGTTCATCAAATACCAAAGCTACTAACCTCCAGCTCTGGTAAAGCTACATGTTAGGTGACAGTGCTGTTTAATGGAAAGGGCCCAGGCTTTGGACTCTGATAACCTGGGTTGGAATCTCAGCTCCAGCACCCCTTTCCATTATGACTTGGGAAAGATGTAAACTCTCTCAGCCTAGTCCCCTTATCAGAAAAATGATTATAATCTATCTTAATGGACTGTTAGGAATACTAAATGATGATTTACATGTGTTGTTTAACATGGTGCCTGGCTCATCTACTAAGAGCTCAGTAGATATCTGCTATTGTTATTAGTCACAAAAATCTTGACATTTAGGCTCAGCATTAATATCCCTTTATAAAAATAACACAGAATCAGTAAGTTGGCGGCCAGAATCTAAACCTGGGCTATAATTGCCAATGTTACTACCTGTTACCCAGTGTAACTTCCTCCAGCCCCTATGTGCTGAGCTCCTAGCCTACCCTTTCCTTTATATGTAGAAAAAGTAAGCAGAAACTCAACAAAGGTAGGGATTTTAATAAACATCACTTTATTCCTCTAAGCTGGTAAACCTTAACCAAATGACTCATCCATCATAGGCTAAAGTACGAATATAAGTATCAATTTTACATGGGAAAGATATTTGCATTGAATTTGCAGTTTTGAATCTAGAAAGGCAGTTACTACTAAAATGGAATTGGGAGAAGACATAGGAACACACAGCAATGCAAGCTACTTACAAAACTGCTCTTTCCTTTTGCAAACTTCTGCTTATCTTTGGAGTTCATGTTGAGTTTGGAACTCACAGAGGGCTGCTGGCAACTACTAATAACTAAAGAATGGTAAGTTTTACTTGTGGTGTGGTTCAGGATGTGATACATATATTAATTTTCCTATCTGGTAGATGTCATATCAATGAATGGTAATATAGATTGTTCTTCAGCATTCCTAACACAGCTATCATTCTGAAAAATAATATCAACAGAAGATGCTATTGTTTTTAGCTTACGAGTTGTTACAACGTCAAATATATATAGTATATTTGAAAATGTCCTAGGAGTAAAATCTATGAGGAAGTATTAATATGAACCAAATTGACAAGATTTATAAATACTTTCATTATTAATTTTGTTTAAAAAATATAAGTATATAATTTTTTTAAAATTTTTTAGCTAATTCCAAAGAGTTAAAAAGAAGCACAAAGGAATTACTCTAAAAAATAATTTAAATTTGAAAGCATAATTCCACTTCAGTCTGAGTGACAGAGTGAGACCCTCTCTTTAAAAAAAATTTTAAATGAAAATAAATAGAAGTATAATTCTAAACAAATAATTGGGTATAAAGAAGACACTTCTGGAAGTACTCCAAAGCACAGAGATTACAGGAAGGGTTGGGTGTACCCTGGAAACAGAAAAAGGTGGAGGCTTCAGATGGAAATTCCTGACATGTTGTAATGTATTTTTTGCTTTTGCAGAAAAACTGGTGACAGGAATTGCCAGGCACGCAAACCTGGGTCTTCTGATAGCAGCAATCCAAAAGTAACGCCTGTGCTGCTATTACGGAAAATGTCAGGGCTGTTAAAGCCAGCAGTTGTCGTGTGCAATGCAGCCTACTTTAAAAACCTGGTTTCCCCAGTTTAAAAGAGCAGGGTTGAGAGTTTATTAACCTACTTAAAAGTTGGAACATTCAAAACAATGGGAAAGGTGTAAAGGATGTACGGTGTAAAGGATGGAAGACAGTTTTTAAAGAATTAAACTAGGCCTATAACATAAAAGGAAAGAATAATAAAAATAAAATAGCTCTAATTTACAGAGCATATACTATATAGCAGGTAACTTAGATACATCATCCTTTTCAATATTCACAACAATCCCAAGAGGTAGGAATTACTAGCTCATTTTACTGATAAGGAAGCTGAGGCTCAGAGAATTATTAGTAACTGGCCCCCGGTCACATGATGAGACATGGCAAAGATGGAATTGAAGGGTAGTCAGTCTGGACCAACGTCTACGTGCTTTCCATAATATTGTAAAAATTATATAATTCAACACTTCATTTCAGCAAAAATGTGTGTGCCAGACATTGTAAGGAAAATAGCTAGGAAAAGGAGCCAAGTAAAATATGACTCCTCCCACCTTACTGATTTTTTTAAAGAGAAACATGATAAATGTCAAAGAAAACAATTGAAAAATACAAGAAATGACTATAAAGTAACGAAACCAATATAGTTACAAACACTCTAGACCTTATCAAAATGATAATGCTCTTCATCAAATCAGTCATCTTAGAAAGAAATAACATAAAAATTTCTATGATCATGCCATTGTCCAAAACACTTTTGCTTGGGCATTATAATTGTAAAATCATCTATCTTTGGCTCCTTTCGAACAAAGTAATGCAGTAGTAAATTCTTACTTTTAAAGGTCAATACTGTATCATGTTTGGAAATAATCAAAAGTAAGTCATTTGGGTACCTAAATATGAACAGTAGATCTTTCTACTGGGTGGTACTCAGAGAACTCACTTTCTAAGTCAAGCATTTCTGCAATAGTTTACATTTTTATAAGACTTTTACAAAAATAAAACATTTTTGAAAGTAGTATGGGACCAATATTTAAGCAGTCATCTAGAAAATAGAATTCCATTCAGAAAATGTTCTTAAGCCAGGCACCGTGGCTCATGCCTATAATCCCAGCACTTTGGGAGGCCAAGGCAGGAGGATTGCTTGAGACCAGGAATTTGAGACCAGACTGAGCAAGATGAAGACCCCATTTCTACAAAAAATAAAGAAATTATCCAGGCATGGTGGCACATGCCTGTAGTCCCAGCATGTGGAAGACTGAGGCAGGAGGATTGCTAGAGCCCAGGAGTTTGAGGTTACAGTGAGGTATGATGACACCACTGCACTCTAGCTTGAGGAACAGAGCACGACCCTGGCTCAAAAAAAAAAAAAAAGTGTTCTTATGTAATTCCTAAGTTAGAACTTCCTGAAATTCTAAAAATGAAAAATGTATTGCTCACTGATGCATTATGTGAATGTAGTCATTCCAAATAAGCTTTGTTCAAGTTCATTCATGTAGCTATAGGAGCTCTGGTATGTTTTGCTTTCTACATATTCTGTATATATCAAGGGTACCCAAAAACCCACATTAAAATAGTATTTTATGTATTTATTATTCATTTATTTCAAAATACTTCATTGAGGTATGATTGACTTACAAAAAGCTGTACATATTTAATATGTACAATTTGATGAGTTTGGAGATAACTATACACTCATGAAAGCACAACCACAGGAAATGCCATAAACATATCTTTCACTTCCAAAAGTTTCCTTCTGCTCTACTTATTATTTTTAAAAATGCTTGTGATATGACCATGTAACATGAGACCTACCCTCTTAACAAAATTTTAAGTATACAATGTAGTACTGTTAACAATAAGCACTTTAGTATACAGTAGAGCTCTAGGACTTAGACATTTTGCATAACTGAAACTTTCTACCCTTTGACCAATACCTCCCCATTTTCCCCTTCTCCCAGCCCCTGCCAATCAACATTCTATTTTCTACTTCCGAAAAGCAATAAAACAATATTTAGACTTAGCCTCTGAGAAATACGTATGTGAACACATTTCTAGTCACCTGCAGTGTGTAGTTAAAGCAGGAACAGGGGAAACAAATCCAAATAGGGGTGCAGGTATCTGTAATTCAAATAGGATTTAACTCTTCGGTAAGTGTCCACCAAAAGCAACCAGAAATTGGGACTGACGGGAAAAGCAAAAATTGAACATGATACTTTGTGCTCCATAACTAAGAGTCCTGAGACTAATTGCCTTAGAACTTACACACAAGAGCAAAGACTATAGATAGATTTTAAAAGATGACCGTCCAAAGTGTCTTAAGAATAGAATGGTTTTTAGTTTTTGTTATTGCTAACTAAGGATGATCTGGGTCTAGGGTGTTTAAACTCAAGCCATGGCTTCTAAAAACAGAAAAAAATGGCTGGATGCTTTGTTTTTGTTTTTTTAATCCAAGCATTTCTCTCATTGCATTTAAATTTCTATTTAAAACCCAATAGCTTTCAAGCACACCATCTTAACAGCAATTTACAAGATAAGGAAGATATGGTCAAAGACATCTTTAAAATAATCTTTACCAAATACATTGTTTATAGTTGTTAACTCTAAGTAATAGCACTTTAATTCAGAATATATTGTTCACAATGTACAGGCATAAACCATTTTAAGTGTATCATTGAGAGATTGAATTCTATAGAAATATTAAAAGATATTTCAATATAATACAGAATAATTAAATACCTTGCTTTGTCAACTGACTCCAAAAACTTCTCATTTCTTATTTTAAATACCAAATAATAAATTTCATTAATATTCTTTGTAAATGTTTCAATCCTATTCTTCAAATATTCACAAGTATCTGAATACTACTATCCCTTATATTGCAAAAGCCTTATGGCTGAAAGAACCACATATTTCTACGTAATCCTAGGAATAGCTTCTCATTAAATATATTTACTGATTGCCTTCTGTGTTTTCATCCCTAGACCAGGCAAGGAGAAAAGGAATCACACCTAAACCATGTTATGATGAAGCCTGGGGTTGGGTGGTTGGAGAAGGAATCCAGTTTTGCTTTCTATTGACTTTCTTCTTTCATTAACATTCTATTTCTCTATCATAACCTCATACTGACATTCTACCCCCAACATGATTCATTTAATATAAAAATAAATTAAATGTTGTTAGGCTCATGAAAAATAAAGCAAAATTGCAGAGTTGGATTAATTATGTTTTTTTTCAATTCAGTCTTTGATCCAGATCTTGGTGTTATGAAAGTAATTACAGTAAGAATCAAGATGATCAAATTGACAGAGATTTTTGAGGATTTCATTAGCTATCAAAAGGGACAGAGTTTTACTATTTTGGCCAAGAGGAAAAACAACGCCAGTGGTTTTTCTTTCTTTCTTCTTCTTCTTTTTTTTAACCATAAAGCTCTAAATGTGAAATAGCTTTTAAATATCTCAATCTTGGCAAAAAACAAAACACAACAACAACAACAAAAACACAACCATACCTTCCCCTTTAATAGTCAGCCTTGTTGCTCCATTTATGCTGCCATATTTGGGCATTATTTCTGTGACTTTGGGGATTATTTCAGAGCCATCTGAAAGATATTAAAGTATAGTAGAGGTAAAATCATCAAGTTCTTCATTTCAAGTGTCAAATTTTATACAACATATCACAATTTTGCAAGAAAAACATTCTGAACATTATAGGACTACAGGTAAAATACACTCAGGTTTTATTTTTGGCTCTGCTACTAACCAATGACTTGACAAGGAGTTAAGTCATTAACTTACTTCATACTCACTGGCTTTGTGCAAAGCACTATCTTAGGTGCTACCAAGAGCAAGAAAATGCACAATCATTTTCATCACTTACCTATCATATTGCATAAAACATTCATTAAATCCTTAATTTCGTGTAGTGCTCTGCTAAATGCAGATCCATGGCTACACTCAGTAGCCCACTTAACAGCAGACAATGTGAAGAAATAGGTAATTATAAAAGCACATAAGAAATGTAATGCTAGGTAAGTTAAAGGACTAGGCCAGGTACAAAAAGTAATGTTGGTTTTAAGAGAAATTATTTTCTGCAACAGAGTGAGACTTCAAGAAAGATAATTTCTGGGATCTTTTTAACCTCCTAATGACAGTCAACTTCCTAATGTAAAAGTCACTAATTCATTCAGCAAACTGTGTTAGCTTCCTGGGGATACAGAAATGTTAATAATCCTAACTTTCTGAATGCTCAGCTTAAACAGTGCAGAAGAACAGAAGAAAGCACAGGGGCCATGGGTGACTCAGAAAGACCATTTCACCCCCACTGCTTGGGTCACATTGGCTTCTAGAAAGAAAGGATGCTCCTGCCACATTTTTGAGGGCAAAAATGAATTAGCTAGACTGGAAATACCATCAAAAAGATGAAGAGAGCTCTAGACAGAGGGAGCAAAGATGCTTGTGCAAACACAGGGATGAGTTAGCTGCTTCTTTGAAGTCCTGCAATTAATTCTTTAAAACAACTCAAAGATACACAGTGAAAAGAAGTATTTATTTTCTACTTAAACTGTACAGATATGGCAATCATTAGAGTCCCAAAACAAATTCTCAGAGTAGGTAGAATAATTTAAGTGGGGATGTGAAGAAGAGCCACAGAAATGATTAATTGTTTGAAATGGATGCATAAGAAAAGGTTAAGAGAATTATGATCATATAGCTCATCCCTGCCTGAAAAATGTTTAGTGTGGACTTCACCTATAATAGCAAAAGCTCTCCAACAAAAAGAAGACCAGCTCCCAGCTGCCAGACCCAAAGCCTCTGCACTTAAGGCCTGTCTTTGCCAAGAGCTCCCAGGTGTTCCTGCTTCCACAACTCATAACTCAGTGCAGCCAACAGCCAAGAGTAGGAAACTCCAGCGAGGGAGCTGGATCCTATCTCCAGGCAGTGCTGCTCCTCGCCTATCTCAGGTTCATCCTCCCCTTATCTCCACAGACAACTCCAATTTCTTATCTTATCAGTCTCTTCCCAGCCCTCTCCTGGGTATTACTTTGAAGACACAGGGCAGCTGCCCCTGGAAATGACTGACACTCTCCACAAAGACCTATTCCTGTCCTACTAGGGGATGTTGTCCTCCCTTCAGTGGCGAAAGTGACCCAAGAAGCATGAGGCAAGAGAGGACACAGGTTGTTACTTTCCAGTTCCCACACCCCCGTCAAATTTCAGTCTTCAAAAATGTGTCACTTGGTGCTGGTGGTGGAGTGTCCATAATTCAAGCAGCAACAATGATGAATTGAAAGCAATCTCTCGCTTTCTTTATGTGTCTTTTTCTCTGTGTCCCTGTCACTGTCTCTGTCGCTCTGTCCCTCTCTCTGTCTCTGGCCGTTTCTCCTGCTTTCCAGGTCCCCAGGTCCTCTGCTTTCTGCTGCATCCCCATGCAGCAGCACTCACAGCCTCAGCCCGGGGCAGGTGCCAGGTGGTCCCGCCTCTTCTCCCGAGATCTCAGGAGCAGGGGTGGTGTCCACACGGATCTCTACTGCTTGTCTCCCTAGCGCCCGTACGGGTTACCTGTGCGGGGATCCGCGGCACACAGGAGCAGCCCCCAAAGGCAGCAAGTCCCCAGGAGCCACAGGTGTCCCATCGCTAAGCCAGTTCCGCGGAGTCGGTGCCCGCGGCTCGCAGCTGGCGCCAGTGCTGGCTCTGCGACCGCGACTCGCTCAGGCGCCTGACTCTCCCCGGAGCGCCGGAGAACTTGGCCGCCGAGGCCGCCCCGCCCCCAGCTCTCGGGCTGCGCCTCTGGGATTTGCACACGCACGCTCACGCTCACACACCGAGGACCCTCGCGGGAACCCAGCCGGCCGGGGCCAGTCTGTAATTGCCAAACCTTCACACTCAAACCCGGGGGCTGACGTCCCAGGGCTGTCCCCATAAGTAAAATGGCCCCACTGCTTTTGGCGAGAGGGATCCATGGTCAAGTTCTCCATCTATCCCAACTAAAGGGTTTTTTTTTTTTTTTTCCTTTTGCCTGTCTTGATCATTCATCCTCCAGAGGTGGGCCTATAAGCCTATCTAACATACAAACCTCACATATTTTCCGCTTCACATTCAAATAAGTTTGTGCTATCCCTCTAATTGACAGTCATAATGATATTTATTGATTTCTTGGCATGTCCCAAACACTATGCCTAGTGCTTTATACACAGGAACTCACAAAGTTCCAACAGGACTGTTACCGTTACTGTCATTATCTCCATTGTTCCAAGCAGTAGCCTGAGGCACAGCAATGGTAAGTAACTTGCCTAAGGCCTTATGCCTAAGTGCAGAGTGAAGACTCCAGAACGACTGCAGAGCCAGTGCTCTCATCCTCCCCACTGCCTTCAGGTCAGATGACTTTTGGCAAGGGCTTACTGTCGGCATGGAGGGAGGCCCAGCACTGTTGACCTGTTTCTGGGGATGCTGGACAGCAGAGGAATGAGACCCAGGGATCCCTGACCTCATACAGCTGCAGTTTATCATTACCTACTGAATACTCCCCAGGGGCTATTCCGAATCCTCTTCACTCTTCTTACTATCCTATCCTCATGATCTCTTGACTTCTTGAGTACCCACCTCCTCCTACTCTATTAAAAGGTGAGGGCGCTCATACAGTGCATAAGCTTTGATTGGATCACAGTTCAAAAAAAAATAATAAAGCTTTAAAAGACATTTAGAGAACAATTAGGAAATTAGAAATTGAAATGGAATATGGACCAGTTATTAAAAGATATTATGGAAGTGTTCATTTTGTTAGGTATAATAGTGGATATGTTATGGAATTACATGCTGAGTTATTGGGGTTGGAGAGTCATGATGTCTGGAATTTGCTTCAAGATGGTTTGAAAAGAAGATACCCTGGTGAAAGAAAATCTGGCCAACTTTAAACAACTTTTGTATTTAGGTTAGGTATGATCCTTTCCACTTTTCTGTATGCTTAAAAATTTTCATAAATAGAAAGTTATAAATTCTCTTTGTTCACTGTTTCATTTTGCTTTTGTTCTTCTCTTTCAGGAAGAAGGAGTTTTCCTCCATAATGTGGTATGACGTGGTCAGTCCCCTACTTGTGCTCTTTGTGAAAACCTTTCCCCTTCCATTTTTCTGATTATTGTTCTAACAATATTCCCTTTTTCTTGCTTCTCATTAATTCCCTCTCCCCTTCCCCTCTTTTCCAAGAAAGATATACAGTACCCGTTATTTAAAAACTAAAATCAAGAACCTTTATTCTCATTTTAATTAAGGCAAAGTCTCCAATTTTCTTGTTATTAAACTTCTTGAGAGAGCCGCCTCCATCAATAAACACCTTGTTCAAGGTCACTACCCACCTACCCATTCATCCACTCTACAGGGCCATCTTTGTTCCAAGCTCTATCCTAAGTACTTGCTGAGGGATGCAGAAAGGGTGGAGGTTGGGAGTAGGGTTGACAGATAAAATACAGGCCACTCAGGTAAATCTGAATTTAAGATAAACAACACATCTTTTTTTTTTTTTCCACATAAGTATGTCCTATGCAACCTTTAGGACATACTTATACTAAAAATTGTTCATAGTTTATCTGAAATTAAAATTTAATCCAGCTTTTTATATTTCAATTTACTAAATCTGACAACTCCAGTTGGGAGGGAAGAGAGAAGAAATAGAAGAAAGAATCCTAAAATAATAAATAAATAAAATTAAGTCCTCATTTTTTTGGACTTTATATCTATCTAGATGGGGTTAAGAAAATAATTTTATTATAATCTGGTTAAATGTATTAATCTTATAATTTTTTGCAAACTGACTCCTTAAGTCAATTTACTGAAAATAGTGCTTACAAAGGTACCAATGACCTTATTTATCTTGAAATTCTCTGTTGTACTCGACATTGTGCAAGTGCAACATTGTTGACATCTTTCTTGAAATTCCATTCCTCTGAATAGTCTTAGGTTTCTTCTTAGCTCTCTAATCATTTCTATCTCATATTTTTTTTCTTCCATCTTCTTCCAGAAAATTGGCATTCCTGAAGCTTCTATTCATCCTTTCCCCTCATCTATCTGGAAGCAGGCCAAATAGCAGAAAATCAGGTAATTGAATGCCAACTTGCCAATTAATTTAGATTTACTAAATTTAAATATTGTAATATTGAGTAGCAATACTTAGCAGCTTTACCAAGCCAAGAATAATTTAGCAGCATTAACAAAAATATTTAATTTTGGTTGTTATCAATGAAATGTGTAAGTGTATTTTTCAATATTAATACCCAAAACAAACAAAATTTAATGTGGGAATTTTTATATGAAGTTGTTTTGGCTAGTTTTTACTTTGTGTGTGTGTATTGCTTTCAAATTAAAGTTAAAGCTAAACTAAATTAAATTTGGGGTAATTTTACTAAAATGTAATTTAAATGAAAGTTAAGTAAAAATTCTGATTTTCTTAAGATGATTTTAAATTTATAAATTAAAATGGATGAGGAAATAGGTTAAATGATACTAAAAGAATATTAAAATGTTTTATATTAAAAAGGTAGAAAATGTCATTTGAAAGTATTAGGAAAGAAATCAGAAGTATTTTAAAAATCTTGTCCCATATAATATGCTGAAGGTGTAATTTCTAATGAGGAACCATTGAAATAGGTAGACTTTTCTGTAGAAAGAATTCATATAATTTATAACAAAGAGGAAAACTGTCTAAGTTTTGGATACATTAATAAAGTGATTAGGAACCTTTTTATGTTGATTTCTGTTTTCCCAAAGTTTTTAAAGATTCTTTCACCAAATTTTCAGATAGCATATTAATCAGCAAATGGCATACAATATTCAAAATATAGTATGGTTACTCCTATTGTGTCCTATTTTATTTTTCTACTTAAACCCATACTAATCACATGGTCCATTATTAGTAGTCCTTTCCAGATAGTCTCACTTCCTTTCATACTTAGTCTTCTTAGAACAAATTATGTGTGTAAGTGTGTGTGTGTATATATACATATATACACACACATACATAAGCATGTGCAACTATTTGTATACCTTTAATATGTTTATATAATATATACATATATAATATTCAATATTATATACACACATATAATTTTCTATGTATATCGCCATCAGTAACCAAAATCAAATAATTCTATTAAAGCTGGTAAATATTTCTATTAAACTAGAGTCATTTAATCTGGCAAATTTAACAAACGGATTATTCAGCAAACTCATCACTTGGCTAATTAGCTTCAGAAAAGTTTGTTTCTCACAAATTAGCCTTCTTTCCTGTCTTATAATGCCTAAATTTCTTACAAAAAAAAAACACCCAAGCACCATAATTTGCATATACACATTTTTAATAAATTATTATTGAATTAACATCTTTAACTGACTTTTTCCTTTAAATAGTGCTTATATATGAGATAAATAAATGTCCTAAAAGGTTCACACCTTTGAAATTTTTCATCTTGAATTATTATATAATAATAATTGGATGAGCTAATGTCATAATAAGTAATTATAACTAGATGGAAATTCATATAACCCAAAGGTCCATTTGGAACTAGAATAAGCAGCCTTATGTAGTTTACATAATGTATGATTTAAATTGTATTCATCTTTAGATTCTTCAAATCTTTACAATACAGACTCATCAGGGGACATGGACATGAAGAAACATGAAAGGAGAATCTTGACCATTAAACCTCCTGTTTCTTTTGTAAATTCTCAGAAATATAGCTCTAACAAAACCCTATCTATAGGGCCAGCATCATGGGCATGTGACCTATGCAGTAGCGTAGGCCTTCTGCTTGGTTTAATACTCTACTATCACCATGTTGAAATCCTTACTACTTTTTGAACAAGCCTCCTCCCCACCGCCGATTTTCATTTTGCATGAAACCTCACAAATTATGTAGCCTGTTTTGTCTGCCCATATGGTAAAAAAAAAGAGATAGATTTTAAACCTGTCCCTTGACTTAAAAACAATGAAAAAATTATAAGAGGTTGGTAAGATCTTTTGCAGAACTAGAGGGAATAAGGAATTCAGTTTTCAATGTTTCACTGCTCAGAATAAGAGCTGTGTGCTGGAGTCTGATTTGAAAAGTAGACCATGTTGTAAGATAGAGCTAACAAAATGAGACACAAAACAATAGTTTGCCCTCAAAAAATATTCAGTATTCTAGGTGTTAAAAATATGGCAATTATTGAGAAAAATCCTTGTCCTCACGGAGCTTACCTTCTTGGTAGAGATAGACAATAAACACAAAAATTAGTAAAATACATAGTATGCTCAAAAGTGGTACATGCTTGGGAGAAAACATCAAAGCAGGGAAGAATGTAACTTGTGTGTGCATGTGTGTGCGTATGTGTTGGATGTGAAGAAATTTTAGCTGGGTTAAGTGCAAAATCATTTCTGAGAAGGTGGATTTTGAGTAATTATCTGAAGGTTTGAGGGGAGCTGGTTGGTCATGTGGACATCTGGGGTAAGCGCATTCCAGGCACCTGGAAGAACAAGTGCCAATGCCATGAGGAGGGAGTGTGCCTGGTGTGTAAGGAGGACGGAAGTCAGGGTGGCCGGAGTGGAGAGAATAAGCAGAGTGGAAGACATGAGGTCCGAGAAATAATGGGAGGAGGTGCAGATGATGTGACATCATGGACCTGACTCCAATTGAGATGGGGAATCCACTGTGTACAATATTGAGCTGAAACGTGACATGATTCAACTTAGGTTTTCAAAGAAATACCAGCTGCTGTTCTGTTGTACTAAGGCATAGATGCAAGAAAATCAATTAGAAGATAGTGCAAATAATCCAGGCAAGTATAATGGTAACTTAGACCAGGATAGTAACAGTGTTTATAGTAGGAAGTGATCAGATTCTGGATATATTTGAGAGATGAGTTGCCAGAATTTTCTGAGAAGGAAGATGTGTGGTAAGAGAAAAAAGAAGAGATCAAACATGACTGTGAGGGTTTGAGCCTCAGCACCTAGAATGGTGGGGACCATTAACTGCGCTGGTGAAGAATCTGAAAGAAGGGGATTTGAGAGAAGCTATCAAGAGCTCACTTTTGGGCTGGGTGTAGTGGTGGCATGTGCCTGTAGTCCTAGCTATTTTGGAGACTGAGGCAGGAGGATCTCTTTAGCCCAGGAGTTCTAGACTGCAGTAAGCTATGATTGTACCATTGCACTCCAGCCTGGGTGACAGAGGGAGATCCTTCTCTTAAAAAAAAAAAAAAAAAAAAAAGAGCTTACTTTTGTACATGTCAACTTTGAGATCTATTAGACATCCTAGTGGACTACTGGAGATAGATATAAAATATGCAGTTCTATTTATTTAATCTGAAGTTCACTACTTAAGGAAGTTATAATATTAGACCCCTGACAAGACCACACGTGACTGTGCTTTTCCTGTCTCAAATGCTAGGACAATGTTATTGGCCAGCTCTCCAGCAACATATGCCTGTGAGTAATTTATCACCAAAGTGTGAAGATGCACATTTGCACATTGGTCACCTGGAACTCTGCATGGTTGTTTAGTATTCTCTATCTAAAATTGTTTATTGTTTACTGCCTAGAAGGAGATAAAAGGTTTTCACTATTTAAGTATTATAAAACTAGACAGTTCAAATAAGAGTCCTCAGCTCTCCCTTAGCAACTTTACATGGAGCTACACAGCCCAAACAATGTCAAACACATTAGGCTGTTAAGACAATTATTAAAGTGTGTTAAAGTCATTCATTATTGCTAATAATAACTGTGCATAATGAAGGTCTTACAGAGTTTTGTAACTTCTGTGAGCGTCTTTCTTTCTTTCTTTCTTTCTTTCTTTCTTTCTTTCTTTCTTTCTTTCTTTCTGTTTCTCTTTCTTTCTTTCCCTCCTTTTTTGTATTTAGTATAGTGTAAAGGGGTATTTGTGATTATTTTTCCATCAATATAGTGTGCACTTTAAAAATAACTGTGAGAAAATTGTGAATAATATCAGAAATGAGATCCACTATTTGTAGGAAGGGACAGACACAGAAAGCCACGAAATTCTGTGCTCAAAAATAATGGCATTCCTACAAGGGCATGGCTTCTGAGCTTCTGAGAAACCTTGTGTCTACATGAAGGTTAAAACAATATAAAGTGTAAAAAAATTGAGTAAATTGAAAAAAATCTGTCTTATTTTACTTGTCTTACAAATTGCTTGAATATCCTATACTTTACTTAATAACAGACAATTGACTTGTTTCTATGAGATTTGTCAAATTGCTTAAAAGCCTTAAAGCTAATATAGAGTTTCAAAGTGTCACTTGAATCAAATATTTTATCTTATTATTTCTTATATTTTTACAGACCCAATTTAAGTTGAAATGCTGAAGAATGATGATGAAGAATGTGGATTATAGCTTTACTTCCATTAATGTGATGGGACACACTTGTGCTCTTTGTGAAAACCCACACACAAGTCACGTTCTTCCCTGTTTTGGTGTTGTCTCCCTGGCATGTATCACTTTTGAATATACTATGTATTCTACTAATTTTTGTGTGTATTGTCTATCTCCACCAAGAATGTAAGCTCCGTGAGGACAAGTGTTTTTCTCAATCACTGCCACAGTGTTTTTACTTATAGAAAGTCTTGAGAATAGCAGGGTATTTTTTGTTGTTGCTGTTAGGCTAATTGTGTTTATTTTTTTCAGCATATTATGGGGGTACAAACGTTTAGATTACATTCGTTGCCTTTCCTCCCCTTGCCCCCCGGAGACAGAGCTTCAAGCGTGTCCATCCCCCAGATGATGTGCCTCGCACTCA
>CAUYRT010101061.1:0-31697 GCA_963574885.1 Lepilemur ruficaudatus | reverse complement strand
GGTATATTCCCTACACCTGTGGTCCCCAACCCCTGGGCCATGAGTTAATAGTGGTCCATGACCTGTTAGGAACTAGGCCACACAGCAGGAGGTGAGCAGTGGGCGAGAAAGCAAAGCTTCACCTGTATTTACAGCCACTCCCATCACTGCATAAGTTCCGCTTCCTGTAAGATCGGTGGGGGCATTAGATTCTCAGAGGAGCACAAACCCTACTGTAAACTGGACATGCAAAGGAACTAGGTTGCACACTCCTTATCAGAATCTAATGTCTGATGATCTGAGGTGGAGTTGAGGTGGTGATGCTAGCGCTGGAGAGTGGCTGCAGATACAGATTATCATTAGCAGAGAGATCTGACTATGCAATAAATGTAAGGCACTTGAATCATTCCTCAATCATCCCCCTGCCCCACAACCCCAGTCCGTGGAAAAATTGTCTTCCATGAAACAGATCCCTGGTGCCAAAAATGTTGGGGACTACTGCATTAGACATACATGTATGAAGAGGTAAAAATACACAATCATCAAATGAGATATCTCAAGATAACTCACAATTAAATGCAAAGGCCCCAATATATACAGGCAACCCATAGTTTTTATTTTTTTATTTTTTTTAAATAAATAGAACCCATAGGTTTCACGTATTTGTTCAATATTCATTCTTCATGCATTTATTGGTTACTTATACTATTATAGATTAAAATAATTATAATTTGTCTTTTGTTGCACTATAGTCCAATATGTGTGTGTATGTGTGCTTATGCATGTATATGCATATATATATTCAATTAATTTGAATCATCACTCGTTTTTTACATTCTCCTTTAAACCATAAAGATTGAAAGCTGGGAGTCCTGGAAGCCTAGTATGGGGACTTTGTATCCCAAGGTCCTTTGTTAGCATGATTCTGGTTTAATTAGTGTTCCTTTAAGCCAAATTAGAAATTTGGATTTTATTCTCAGTGAAATGAGAAACTTTGGTTAGTTTTAATTAGAGATACAATATAATCAAATTTGCATTTTAGAAGATATTTCTAGGAGCTAAAGAGAAATGATTTTAAATGGTAAGTGTAGAAGCAGGGATAGTTATTGGAAATCTCTTTCAGTAGTTGGGGTCAGACATAATATTGGGTTAGACTAGGCTCTTAGACGTCAATACAGAGGGAAATGATGTGCTTTGCTAGATATTTGGGCTAACTTAACTAGTGTACAAACACAAAATATCACTGGCTTATCATAAGCAATACTTGCTTTTCACATGATAGGTATCATGTTATTTAGAAGATACAGTTTTACTGTTAGCTAGACGATAAAGCTTCACAATCATTAAGAAACTGTTTGAAATGGGGCTCCAAGGTCTTCCAAAACCTTGTCTTCTTTTTGATTAAGCAGAGCATGGGTAAAGAACACATGAAGAATCACATTGTACGTTATCTTTTTTTCAAAATGGGCCTTGCTGGGAAGTTGTTTGTTTTTATTTCTGCTTTCTTTCTATCATCCAGAATTTAGTCACGTGGTCCCATATAATAGCAAAGAAGGCATGGAAAATGTAATTTCTCTAATTGGTCAGGAAGATACAGAAATTGCGTGGTGAACAATTATATAGTCCCTGCCATAAGAACAGAGTAAAATATATTCCACTTTGGATGTATTGGGTTGTTTATGTCAAAAAATCCAGTAGTCAGTTGAATTATGGCTAGAGAGTGTTTATTAATCCATAGAGAAACTTGGGTTACAGTGAGAGTTAGGGGAAGTTTAGACAAGTCTTCATGAAAAGTATGGAACTCAAAGTAGATTTATTTAAATCTAAGAAGACTTTAAAAACATATTTTTGAAGGTCAAGATATTCCACATGATACGAATGTTATCAAAGGCAAATATAAAATGGCAGGAAAATGCAGGTTGTGTTGAAGTGATAATGACTTTTATTATTTGATTAAACAATAAAATATGAGTTGATTTTGGAAGGTCAGACTTCTGAAATAGTTTGCATCATATTGTAAGGTTACTTGAATGTCATTTTCAGGAGCTTAAACTTTATCTTATCAGCAACTGGAATATATTGACAGCTTTAGTGAAGCATTATGACAAGATGACAGTAATGTTTTGAGTAAGTTACTATGGAAATATAGGATAGAATTTATTGAAGTTAAAAGTCTGCTTTCAGGGATCTATTTAAATATAATAGAAATAAATGATAATGGGTATCTGGGTATCTTCAGAGAGTAAGAGTGCTTCTGAAAAACATGAGGGATATACAAAGGGAAAACTGGTAGAAAGAAATGACTCAAAGTAGGAGAACCAGAATAAGAGAACAATAAGAAATAATTAATTTCTTAAGTAATTGATATCAGTGTTGGAAAACAGAAGTTATCAGATAAAGCCATATGTGAATATCAAAGCTAAAATAATAGATCTATAAAAATGTATTTTTAGTTATCATTTTGGAAGTTAGACAGATTATACATGTATTTTTCTCCTGGTAAAGCTGATGACATACTATTTGATGTATTTGGGGACCAGAAAGGAAGAAGTGTCTTGCGCAAGATGTATCTTCATGGACCATATCTAAATAGCTTCTGTACTTTGGTACGTAGCTGTAAATCTGGGAAAATGCATTTTCCTCGCTATATGTCAGTAAAGAGAGTCAAAATTATTTTATGTGTGTAAGACAGTAGCACATTTTCACTGTCTTTTCCCAGAGTTTTTATTTACACTATTTTTTATTAAATTATAGTCCTAAAAGATCTTGATATTCTGGATATTTTATAGACATCATGCTGCTTCATTTATATTGATCACATCATGCTCCATGGACCTCATGGGGAAAAGTGACAGGTATCCTGGATACCCTACTAAGACATGTGCATGCTAAAAATGTGAAATGAACCCCACAGAAATTCTGGTTATGCTATATAGATAAAGTGTTTAGTAGTCCATTGATATAGAGCATGTTGGACATATTTTCTAAGATTAAGAACTGGTTGTTGTAGTTGGTGACATTCCAAATAAACACAGTAGGCACAGCATTCAATGGAGCTCTTTGTATTCTGAGATAGAATATACCACACTTCTGCATTTCTCTATTAATCAGATGACTCAGAAGACAGCCAGCTTTGAGTTGTGCTCAGAGCAAAGAACATCTTTACAACAGATCCTGGGTGTGATCTCAGGTTAAATTTCCAGCAAATATTAAATAACTAGAGGTAATCATAATGGATAAGATTGGTCTGAGAAGTCTGTGGCACAATCACAAAAAGTGATCCTTATTTATTGACAGGGAGTCTTTCATCAGCACAAAACAAGGAATTCATTTTACAGTGGAAGGTGTATAAAAATGATATATCATCTAGGAATATATCAGCAATTTGCCTAATACATTCTCAAAGTGCTAACTGAGGGACAAGATGAGGTGAGACTGAGATTCTGTCGTTCAAGAAGTGGCAAATGCAATGAATCAATTGCTGATTTGTGGTGAGGAATGACTAGAAAGGGTGAGTCTGGAAACCAAGGGCAAAAATAACATTGCACCTTTTCACCATCACTCTCAGAAACTAACTGGTGGAGGTTGTGTTTCCCATTCCCTGAAGGGGAAGCCCTGAATCTCAAGGCAGGAGACAGTAATGCATCCATCAAAGGACATAGAAAATATTTTACTTGACCTGAGGCTATGACTAAGCCTGATCCTTTGCATTTTCTTACGCTAGTGGGTAAAAGACAAAGACAAGATTTATATTGGTAGGAGGCATTGATCTCCATAATGAAGAGGAGGTTGGTTTTGCTGTTACAAAATGGAAAGAGGAACACATAAGTGGAAGACAAAAGATTACATGAGATGCCCCTTGGTTACACGAGATGTGCCTTGGTGCTTTCATGTCCAACAGTAACCATGAAAATGCAATTTCAGTAACTCTGAACTTCCAACCTTCCGAGAGTAAAATGACTGGGGGCTTTAATGTTTTGAGATAAAAAGATGAAAATCTGATCACCTAACCAAGAGAGAGAGAGAAAAAAAAAAGAATCTACAATAGATACAGGAGAAAGGAGGAGATAAATTGTCAGTTACAGCTTAAGGACAAATCGCTCTAGTGAGAAATTTAGCCTGAACCTTCACCATTCGTGTAAGGCTGAAGTTTTTTCTTATAAAAGAACACACCAGGGAGGCTCTGTGACTTACTGTATTTATTGCAAATTATAAGATTATTTCATTGTGTAAGGGGAGTTTCAGACACCTCTTCACAGATCTCATATCCTCTGGGTCCATCTCTTTAGCCAGTACTGTCACAACTGGCTGGAAGCAGTTTTAAACTGACAGCACTTCACTGCAGTTACAATATCGTATGCATCTATCATCTTCTGCCTTGAGTCGTCTCTGTGGCCACTGAATGATTTGCCTGCAAGAAGCAATTTAGCTATTCTGATGCTTATCCAAACATGGAAATTATGGTTATTTGTTATGCTGTATTAGCTGACTATTGCAAAAGTCCAACCTCAATAGGTCAGGGTTAAAAAACTTCTCCCATGGTGGAAATTAATAACAAAAGGTATGGATGTATTTCTTTCTTACATAGTGGTGAATAATTGAGAAAATAACCCCTTTCTACCAAATTGTATTATTCTTTAAAATTTTATTCACCATTTTATCAAGAATAGTGATAAAAAGTATGTGTGTCTTATTAACATTTTACCCTGAGCATTGAGTCATTGAGTACCAACATGAAGATATTTTTATAAGATGAAATTTCTAAATTTAAATCTGGAAATTTTTTTTAAGCCTTATGTTTTTCATTAAAATACTTTTCATCTTCCTATTATTCAAGTTAAAATCATAGAATATATTAATATTTTCAAAAATATAAATGTTTATAAAGAAATGCATTAAAATACTATTTATTAATAAATTCATCTTAGGACATGGATGTATGTGCCAAGATATAAATTAAAGTGAAGTAATACATGATTTGACACTGTAAGAATAGAATGCATGGAAGCAAGAAGCTTTCTGTGCTTCAGTGCAGATATTAAAAGTAGTGCAATAAAAGATTATGAGATCCTTTTAGCTGCCCGAGTGGACAGAGTTGAGCTCCCGAGAGGTGCCCTTGGGTAGAGTTATAGATTTCAAGGCTTCATTATGAGCTCTAGATTTCGACCTGTGGAGAACTGTATTAATTGTCTGTCTAGGGTCCTTTAAACAAATGATATAATAGTGTTTGGGGCCATTACTCTAATTTACCATGTCATTTTAAAGAGAGAGGATGAGGCAATTAGCCATCAACAGAGAGTAGAGTGTTACCAGCTGCGGGTGGATCGATAAGCGTTAGTCTAAGCACACATTAGCCAATAATATGCTAAAAACAATTTATGAAGCAAAGCTGGATGAGTTCATATTATCAAAATATGAATTCAATTCTACCTTGAAACTTTACTTGATATTTATTTTATTTTCCCATTTATTCAAATTTAGAATAAGAGATACTAATTGTTTGCTTATAATTTATAACAAGAATTATATACAATTATAGTATATTGGGACTTTATTTTAAAGATTTTATTTTAAAGACTTTATTTTAAAGATGCTTAAAGTAATGCTAAAGTAGTTGAGTTATTCTTGCAAGTACTAGCCATGTTTTAAGTGGTATTCACAATACCTTTCACAGTGAGTCAAAACTCAGTGATTGTTGTAAATTGATGCTTGATATAACATATTTATTATAGTTAATGTAGGAGTCATGTGATTCAGGTTTCTTGATTTTAAGTGCAATGATCTGTACAGTAAGTCTCACATCCTTTCATGGGCATAAAAATACTAAAAAATACTGCAAATGAAATATTCTACATACAGGTACCAGTCTCTTTTTTTTGAGTAAATCATTCACTCTTTTTTTTTTTTCCTTCTTTGAAGTTCTGCTTATTAGTGGAAGGCGACAGATGTTCATGGAGCATGGGAGTGGTGAGATATTTACAGGAATGAAGGAGAATAAACCTTGAAATAAAGACTAAAAATTTTGGTGTTAGATGCTACCAAGTAACATTGACAGATGTATCTTATATGAACCTTTACACTTAATATATAAAAGCATAATATTAATTGATTTTTCCCTATAATTTAAATAGGCTGGGGAAACAGCTTACATAACGTGGCTATGTTATGTGTGTAACACAGCCACACTTCTATTAGTACTATGTGTATTTAAAGCACTCACACACACAAACACACAAAACACACATGTCCATTCATTTATAGCATATTCTTTTTTTTTTTTTTTTTTTGAAACAGTGTCTCACTCTGTTACCCGGGCTAGAGTGCAGTGGTGTCAGCCTAGGTCACAGCAACCTCAAACTCCTGGGCTCAAGCAATCCTTCTGCCTCAGCCTCCTGAGTAGCTGGGACTACAGGCACGTGCCACCATGCCCAGCTAATTTTTTCTTTTTTTTTTTAGTTGTCCAGCTAATTTCCTTCTGTTTTTAGTAGAGACCGGGTCTCGCTCTTGCTCAGGCTGGACCCAAACTCCTGAGCTCAAAGGATCCATCCACCTTGGCCTCCCAGAGTGCTAAGATTACAGACATGAGCTACCACTCCCAGCCCATTTATAGCATATTCTTAACGTAGAAATTCCATGATGAAAATTATATGATGAAGTTTCTGCCCCTTATAATATTTCTTCTAAACAGTTCACACAATAACAGCATGGTAAATACTGAGAGAGAGAAAGTGCCCTGTGGTTGCGAAGGTAGCAGTGGTTACATGACTGTGCATGTGTGTGTGTGTGTGTGTGTGTATGTCTGCCTGTATTATGTGCATGTAAATATGTATATAGTTTTATAGTACTTGAGATAACGAAGTGATTATATTAAGAACCTAACTATTCAAAGTATGAAATGAGACGTAAAACAAATATTTAAAATCGTTTTCTTCATCTAGTCCAGCACTTGATTTACTCTACTGATATCTATCTGTACCATGGTGAAAAGTCAACTTCCCTGAAAGCTTTGTGGAAATAACTACGTCAGATTGTCCTAGGTTGGATTACTGTCTCACTATGGCTTACACCACTGGGTAGTGCAGTAGCCACAATACCGATTTCTCTTGCTGTGAATGGTTCCTATGCTGTATCAGTTTTTCTCAGAAATCTTTCAGACTACGTGCTTTTTGCTCTCTTGATTCCCATTTTGTTTCTCAGACTTGAACACTGACAGCATAAAGACCTCACATCTGTTGAGGCTGACTTGACACAAATAGTTAAAAGACAACATGGAGGAAGCACTAGTCCTTTCTTCCACACTCAGTGTCTAAATTAAATCTTTGTTGGCACATGAATATATTGCCGACTTAACACTGCAGGACGCCAATAGGCGATTGTTTTATTTTGAGATAACGGGAGTAGATGAAGTAGAAAGATAGTTTCTTAAATTTGTTGCTTGATTAGACCTTTAGATCTAATGTACTCTTTTACTCTGCTCTCTCTCCCACACCAGTGGGATCTCTCTCTCCCTCTCACAGACACACACACACACATATACATACACATACACACTCACACGTATATATGGTGAGAATGTATGAAGGTAATTCACATTCTAAATCACATCTTACTGAGCACTGATTCTTTATGAAACATCTTCTGTACTTTCTTCATCGCATAGCCATCCAACCATGCTTCATTAATTCACATGTTACTGATTTATTTTCTATAAACAAATACATATATCAAATACAGCCTCCTAAAATTATATCACGGTTAAGTATTCTTCATGTTCTTTCTGCTATTAAACACCATTAATATGTTTACCAGGAGGTCTGGTTGTTACATAATTTGCAAGTAGAGGTGAATATGCCTTCTCCTGCTTTCTTGGGCTATTTTGTGAAAGGAAATAGGTATATATATGGCTGTTTCCCAATTATACAAGAAAGGTATCAAGTGTACTATATACACTTTTTGTGACTTACTTTTTCTCTCAGCAATATAATCTGGAAATCACTCTGTTAATTTATTCAGACAACATTCCATGTTCATTCCTTAATCCTTGCTTGTTAAATATGAACCAAAATATGTCCTTCTACAAGAGTGAAAGGACTTTGAGAGATCTGTAAAAGGTACCTACTCTTCAAAGGAAGAATGCTTGACCAATACTTTGGTTTTGCATGTGTTCTTTGAATTACATGTAAATTGGAACTGGGTAAGATCTCTAATCTGTGACATCTGATTTAACAATTAAACCTTTTGAGTGTTATCTTAATAAGGAAAAACAATAGCATTTTACTTTTAATATATGGTTATGTGTGCAAAATCACACTTATATACATATACATATTTACATTTGCAAAGTAAATTGGAATAAGGGTACAGACACTAATGAAAATGATTTTCTAAAGAAAGTAGCTTGCAAAAGATATGGAGAAAAGTAAAAATCCCCTGGAATATGTTTTTTCAATATTTTACATTTCAAATAAGTAAATGTTTTATGTGTAAAAACAATGTAATTAAAGCAAATAGGAATAGAAAACAAGCCATAAAATTGAACACACACACACAAAACCCACAAAATAACCCAACTGCACAGCATATCAAAATGATAAAAGAAATATTAAACGTTACTCAGTAATTTTTGTTACTAGTAATATTTATACTGAAATTTGAAGATGTTTTGTAAAAGTTGTAGGCAAAAGCAAATGAACAACTATATTGATATTTTAAGAAAATGATTCTTACTGTAAGAGATATAATTATAGAGTGAAAGTGGCCAAGAAAATGGTGTAACATTAAATGTGAAACAGAAATGGTAATATGAAGTATTTTTTATGTGTGCATGTGATTATGTTACTTCACAGAAAGATAATATAGATAATCTCATTCTAGCTACAAACCGTTCACCTAGTGATCAAAGCTTAGACTTAAAGTTTTGTTGCCATGTCCACTAAATGGAATGCAAGTATCCTTAGGAAAAGAAATTCTTTTTTTCAAGTTCTGGTATAGGGAAAATACAAAGTGGGACATACTGTTTTTAGAAGTGCCTTGAGACTACTAGCCTCATTTCAAAAGGATAGAAGAATTAAAAATAAGGGGACTCTCAGTGGCCAAATTTAGAAAGTAAGCAAAAAAAAAAAAAAATAGTGATATAACTGATTATCGAACAATGAATTTTAAAAATCCTTAACAGAAATTAGATTAGTGAAGTGAAGGTTATAAAATCTATCTTTACAGAATAACACCAGGTAATTAATGAGAAAATAATAATATAATTGAAAAGCCTTATCAATAGCAAATTGGCTTAATAAAGTATGGAATATAGAATTATACAACTGAAAAAACAATAGTGAAATCTTAAGAAACTACCCCAAGAAGTTCTCGATAGGATTGAAATAAAGAAGAGGAGAAACTATTCTTTTTTTAGGAGTTGCAGAAAAAACTTGAGCAGAGGCAAGTTTTTAAAAAACCAACACATTGGTACAGTAGGTTGCTAAAATTGGCAACAATGCACAATTCAATTACTGAGATTTACTGAAGTTTCCAAGAAAGTTGCTGAAAAATCTCTCTGGTGGCAGCTTCTAATAAGATTGTTGAGATTCACTGTGGCTTCCAGGTGATCTCCTGTGAATCATGAATTTCTGAAACCTTTCTATGATTTAATCTCCCCTTGACTTACCAATGGTTTTATTTTCTCTGATTTCCTATGATAAATCTTGCTCTAGTATACATTTAGGACATCGTTTGCTTTTCTGACTATAACCTAACTGATAAAATGACTTATCCATATTAGATTTCAAGGTATTAATTTTTAGACAAATTTAGTTTATCAGTTTTAAAATATATATTGAGGAAACACAAGTTAAATCATGAGGTGCCATTATAACTTAAATTTGACATTACTAAGTGTTGGAGAGTAACCTGAGGAAAGGAACTCTTGTATATTGGTCGTTGGAACTGATAAAAACAAAATGGAAAACTTACACTATCTAAAAACTATGAAAAGTGCATAATTCTTCCCCACCAATTTTACTCCTGCTTAAATACCCTAGAAAAGTACTTATACCCATTTACATCAGATATGTACCTAAATTCTCATGGTGGCATTTTCTACTGTATTTAAAGACTTTATTCAATCCGAGTAACTATCAGTAGAAGCATGATAGACAAATAATTGTGGCATGTTATGGTGTAAACCATACAAAAATTAAAATGCTGAATTAAGAAGCTTAAAATTATTCATTTTCCATCTTAGAATTACCCACAGAAAGAATCTTTAATGCTTTTATGCCTTAAAACATAGCCTATATATCATTGACTTAATCTTGCTTTAAGTAAAATCAGAAGCCATTCAAGGCTTTTGAGTAGAATAGAGATAAAATTTTACTTACATAATATGATGTGTTAAAACTGGAACACACAAAATTCATATATATTGAATTTATTCTTAATTCAAACAACCTCACTTTCAATGTAAGCAAAAACTCTTATTAACTGCTGAATTGAGCCACAATTTATTAATTTTGAATTCCTTATCAATAGGGAAGTTTTTTCTTCTAATTAGATATCATTTTGCCAACCAATAGGAGTTGAGTAGGTCATAATTTGCGTTTTCCAAAGAGCAAGAAGCTATGTTTCTTCCAGAATCTCTTGAAAACTGTGAAACAGATTCTTGAATTCTTAGTGTATTGATTTATTGTGTCATGTTATATTCTAGACAAACACTGTTCTTAGATGATTAAAGACAATAGCATCAAATGTTCCCCAAAAACATGTTTGACAAACTGAGGCTATATTTATTTGAGGAACTTGTGTTATCTAAAGAGTTATTTTGTTTATTTGTTGATGTCTTGAAAACATAAACATAATCTACTTTGGAAAGTTATACCATGCATACATTTTTGTATAAAATTTATATCTGATGGTTCTAATGAGAAATTATCAGGGTCAAGCTATTGGAATAGCATCTATACAAATATTCTTACCGTCCATCAATTTATTCAATAAATGTAAAAATTGAGCATCTGTATCAAAACTGAAAAATAGGTAAGAAGATGGCAAAACAGTCACATTTTTCAGAATATTTGATGACTTAGTACAAGTGAGCTAAGACAGATCAAGAAACCATCCAATTTTTGTTTGCTGGGTAATTTGTTTTTCAGTAATTTTCTTTCAAATGTTCAAAGATTTAGTAGGTGTTATGCTATTTGAATGTTACACAGCATACACAATTAGGAAGCTTCCTAAATCATTGGTCTCTAACAACCAGTGTAAACATTCCTAAGTGTTTAATAGTAGGCTTTTGTAAGCTTATGCAAGCTAGCTCCAGGAAGCCACTGCATTCATTAATTTATTTATTGACACATCTTGTTATCCATCCATGTAGGTCATTATCCAACCAAACATCAAACCTTTCAGGGAAGCCCTATATTACACTCATCCCTTAAATGGGTCTTAAATTGTGCCTTAAATTTTGCCTTCTGTAGAAAACTGAAAATTCAAGTAGGATTAGGTTGAGAAGCAAAGAGTCATTCTATACTAAGGGATATTTTTTTAATAGAGTCAGAGAAATTCTTCATAAATCACTGCCCATAAAGAGGTATTATTTTATTATCTATTGAAGCTAAAAACATACGATAGGAGTTTATGTTGTAAAGTAGTTTTTAATGTCCCTTCATATATTCAGCCACCCCACCCAAAACAATAATAAAATAAAATTCACAAAAATGTATGTCTCTCTAGAGATGGAAACAAAATCATCTGATGTAAGAGATAAACACAAGGATAAACATAAATATCAAACTTTATAAAGGTGATATGCATGTCAGTGTTTCTAACTTGACATAAAATATTAATTGATTGCAATTCTAAAAATCGTTTTTTCATATTGCTTTAGAAATTCTTTAAAAATAACATTAAGAAACAGTTCATTGCTAAGAAAGTTGCAAGTTATGATTGCAAATGGAAAAAAAGTGCATTTTCTCATCAATATCAGTAAATGAAATATTATTAATATTTTTTTTTGCTGCCAGTTACATGAAGATATTTTTAAGTCAATATGAACAATTAAATCTTCTTACTCAATAAAGAAATTTTCCCAGTGTGAATAACAACAGCTCCCTCTATTTATTTTGATGTTAAGTCAGTTTCCGACTGTTAAAGAGCAACAGATGAGAGTTCACTTATATTTACAGTCGTCCACCCTTATCCATAGGAGATAAATTCCGAGAATCCCTGTTGATATCTGAAGCCATGGATTGTACCAAACCCTACATACATTATATTGTTGACCATACATACACACCTATGATAAAGTTTAACTTATAAATTAAGCACACCAAGAGATTGACAATAATAACTAAATAATATTATTGATTAATAATAATAAAAAATAGAACAATTATAACAATGTACTGTAATAAAAGTTATGTGAATATAGTCTCTTTTTCAAAATATCTTGTTGTATCTCACCCTTCTTCTTGTGATGATGTAAGGTGATAATATGCCTATGTAACGAGATGAACTGAGATGAATAAAGTAGGTATTGTGACATAGTGTCAGCCTACCAGTGACCTGAATATCACTGGGATATCACTACAGTCAACTCTGATAACTGAAATCATACTAAGTACCTATCTGGTATTGCATACAGTATGGATATGCTGGACAAAAAGATGATTCATAATCATAAGAATTTCTTAGCAGCCTACCAATTAAGATGTAATTCCGTTTTGAAGTCAAAATGCCTCAAAGAAATATCAAGAGTATACATATGTACTACTTAATATATTTAAATTATACAATATTAGATATTTTCTGTTTTAAAATCTACTAAATTTGGTGATGGCATCAAAGTGTTAATTTGTTTTAAAAATCTTCATAAAGTAAAAAATTGTCTCAAATGGGCAAGCTTAGTAGATCAAAGTCAGTGTGTAAAGTAAGATTCCCCCCCCATTTTTTACATAAGTATTAATAAAAAAACTTGAAGATTTCAAAAGTCTATTAAGAATGACAAGTATTTTAGAGAGAAAGTTTGATTAAAATGTAGAGAGCTAGAGGTCTTTTTATAAAGAAAAAATGTATCAGTTTAACTGCGAGGTAAAGTAATAAGATTTTAAAAGGCAGTGCAAAGCAAAAATTGCAATTCCCAATTCCCCTCTGGGTCTCTTTCTTGAATTTCTTAGTCACACACATACAAAAATTTAAGTAGGATGGTTTTTCACGTGAGTGCAAAACTATAATTTCTATAAATTGAGATCATAGAGGTAGAATGCTATAAACTTCAGGTATTCATAACACTGTTAAGTGGTAATCACAGTTTTTTTAAAAATTATTTTACCACTCCCATCTATGGAACAGAATGCTTTATGCAATTATTTTATTCATATCTCAAAAATATCTTACTCCAGTAAAGACTCCAAATTAATTTTCCTTTCTTCAGTCAAGTTCTAAAAATAATATCTTACTTGAAACATCAAATTTTGAAGAGCTGTATGAACATGTATATTACATGTACATTAGGTCTTCTGCTAACTCAGAAAATAAAAGATGAGTTAAAGATGGTGTTTTACACTCAGACTGTTGCAGTTCAATGGGGTATAAAAAGAGAAAAAGGTGATCTAGCATATGATGTGATAGTGTTATCTGTAGGTTGCTATCGGAACATAGAAATGGACTCAGATAGCTTGAAAAATCATTCCTCTTGTCTCATATAACAAGATGGCTTTCTTTAAATTTTTCAGTATTAGATATATTGATATTTGAGATACCTTAATGTAGTAAATGAAGCTGTGTTTCCTATTATATACTACTAGAGTTTTAATTAACACATTATTTGGGTGCTAAAAATTTAATAATCTAATATGCCTAAAATATGTTTGTATAATGCATTTTATCATTTTGTGTGAACTGACCAATGTGAATAATGGAAGGTTGTGTATAAGATAATTTCTGACTGAGGTCTTTAATCATAATTTAATGGGAAAATAGATATGTGAAGAATTACAAATTTACATTACTGAGTGGTAAACTGTGAGCTTTCAAGAGTCTAAAGTGAAGAATAAGAACACAGGCTGAGGCCAGGTACTAGAGACTCCTTATAAGCAAAACTTAGAAATTAAAGTCTATTCTGTAGGTGATAGAGATCACTTACTGCATGTTAAGTTAAATACTGTGTTTAATTTTAACATCAGAAAGATTACTCTCCTGGAAGAGGGAATAGTGGATTTAGGCCTGGAAATCACTTGGTGTTTCTTTTAATAAGACCTCAAGCTACAGTCAGGGTCTATTTGTGGCTGACCAAAATGGGGGTACAGAAAAGGCAGCTATATTAAGTATGACTAGGGTGGTTACATTTCCAGCAAAAAGTTTTACTTCTCCTTTTTATGGTGTAGGCTTACTGTTTGGTTGTAATGGTTAGCCATGGGCTACATTTCTTAGACCCCCTTAAATTCAAGTACCATTTTGGCACAGTGCAATGTAAATGAAAGTTATTTTTTCACTGTTGGTGACTGCTGAATGAATACAAGACATAAGCAGCCACTACTTTTGTGGAAAAACAAGTTGGAAGGAACTTCAAGCTCTGAATCAACACATGCAGGGAAGTCATTGGTCCAGTAGGTGTTTTTTATTTAATTTTAAGGGTTTTTGCTTTCTTGTTTTACATGAAATAGTTTATCCTAAATAATAAAAGGTTTAAAATCATCAGAACTTAGGGACTGATTAAATGTGGACATATGTGTCTGTGTGGAGTGGGGGACAGGTATTGTATCTGGGCGTATTTCCAGATTGAGCTGGGAACAAAATTTCTGATTCATTTCTGTGCACTGGGCTAGGTATATAAAGATTACTACTGCCATTAATGAAGGCATTTTCTTTCATCTGCAGTTTTTAGAAAGACTTCTTTCAAATCTAATGTCAAATTGGTTTTTTTAGTTGATTATTCTGTTTGAAATAGGTTGATGTTAAGTCCTAAGTTGGAAGCATCTGTCTGAGATTTTACCTTAAAAGCTAACAAGTTAGCCTGCTTCAGTTTCATGCACACATACTGTCAGAAGACATAAGAAATCACATTGGAGACAAAGATGGTTTAGTTCTCATGGTAAAAGGAGCAGCCAGATCCATTCACTGCCACTTACCCATGTGCCAGTCTCCATTGGTTGACAGATGAGGGTCAGATGTTTACCTGCATAGGTATTGAGTTTGCATCACAGGAAAGGAGCCTGAAATTTAAGGGATCATAAATTTTTATGAGCTGCTGGTTTATCTTTACACACTCCCCTCTGGAAAGATTACTCATTACCCTGGAATGTAAGCAACTGTCCCCAGGACAGGATGGAGAAGGTTTTATTTTTATTAACCTTAAAGTGTTTCCGGAGTGTTTATCTTTACTAGGATACGTTTTCTGACTTCCAACGTATGTTTGCTGTTCAAACATACCAGTTTCCTGGAAGGCCAGGACTATGCATCAACATAAACAATCCAGAGAAAATTGTCTCCCAATACACCCATATATACAACATAGAAATGCATATATGTACAGACATAGGTATAGGTATCTATGCAAAAATATAAAGCCTAAATTTAATCGTATGAAAATATCGGCGAAGCATGGTGGCCCATGTCTGTAATCCTAGCACTTTGGGAGGCTGACACAGGAGGATCACTTTAGGCCAGGAGTTTGAGAACAGCCTGAACAAGAGTGAGACCCCCATCTTTACAAAATATAGAAAAAATTAGCCAGGTGATGTGGTGCACGCCTGTAGTCCCAGCTACTCACGTTGCTGAGATAGTATCGCTTGAGCCCAGGAGTTTGAGGTTGCAGTGAGCTATGATGACACCACCATACTCTAGTTTGGGCAACAGAGCAATCCTCTGTCTCAAAAACAAAGCAAAACAAATCAGATGCAATTAAATGAAGGGTCATATTACAAAATAACTGGCCTATAATTATTTAAAGTGTCTAGGACACAAGTCAAGGAAAAACTAAGAAAACGTTCCAGTTTGAAGGAGACTAAATAGATGAATATGAAATGAAATGAGTAATACTGGATTAGATCATCTCTCTATAAAGGCCATTACTGAGATAATTGCCAAAATTGAATGAGTACCAATGTTTATATGATATTTATGTATCTTTGTTAGTTTTCTGACTTTTATGGTTATACTACTGTAATGTGGGACCTTGTTTGTAGGTAATACAAATCATAGTATTTAGAAACGAGGAGGCATCATGTTAACAAGAATCTCTCAGAAACATGTTGTATGATTCTTGCAACATTTATGTATGTTTAATTCTTTCAACTTAAAAAAAAGTCACGCTTACTGGTATCTATAGCACCAAATAGCACTTAGCGTATTTTCATCCTTTAATAAATATTCTATTTTGTAAAAATATGTATATATAACACCTACATTTTGATATTTATAGGATATATCTGCAGAGTTTTATTGGCTTCATGTAAGCCTTATTTGGATACTCCATTATATATCATATTAAATATATTAAAATATCACCAAAATAGATGAAATGGGATTTAAATTGAATTATCATATTTTATATTGGGATACTTTGATGAGCAGACATAATATTAGATATATTGTAGGCAATAGCAATAATTTTTTTATTTTACAGCTATCATTTGATATTTAGAAGAATCAAATATGATTATAATCCATTGAAAATACCTAGTTCCTAAGCATTATTACTGATTTAGAATATTTTATTATGTGAGACAATATAATGTAGTTAATGCAGTAAATTCTAAAGATGTCTCTTATTAAAAGAATAATCTATATCAGATCATCAGGTGTCTTATTGAATTAAATAATCTAGAATATTTTTGAAATATATTAGTACTAATCATATTTAGTATTTTTATTTTGCATAATGGTTTTCAAAACTTGCAAATTAATATTTCTCTTATTTTTATTATTGCAAAATGTTTTATTTAATGCTGAGCTTTGCTTCACTAAGCTGTTGCTAACATTTTTTAACACAATGATATTATGTATCAATGTAAAATTTAGTCAGCTAGAGAAAAATTGCTTTTAAATGGTTCTAAAGAGGGTGTAATTTGTCTTCTATGACTGTATTTTCGAAAACAACTCTGTATAAAGCAATGAGACTTTCATATCTCAGTCCTTGTTGGTCCTCATCGAGCCAAGGAAGATTCACTAAAAGCAAGCACCTGAAGTTGCTCATGCTATTTGAACAACTTTGTCGCTTTCCCTGGACTTTCTGAAAGTCTGTTTCATGTGTGAGTTTTGCATTTGAGGCCATTTAAAAGCAATAAATGTGTTTCCTTTAATATTTGGAATCAATTCTGGTAAGCTTCAGTGTTCTATCTATATCCACCTCCTGCACTCCATTTCCTAAATAACCTCCCTGTTCATTAGCAATGCTTTGTAAATGCTGAAGGCAATGAAGTGCACTCTTATAATTTGTGTTCAAATGGTAAAAATGACCTCAAAGGTACAGAGTTATTTTGTGGTTCTTCCACCTCTGAAGTCATTATTGCTTAATTTTTCACTGTTGCCTAAGTGCCACAGAAACATTAGTAGTGGATTTATGATTGCTAATGTGGTACTTAAAGTCCAAATGTAAAGACCTCATCAAACTGTGGGTATTTGCATATACATTGCAGATAATTAAGTGGCTGATAGGCAATGCTCCCACCTCCCTGCCGCTGGGGAATTCAAAGGTGACAGGATATTTAATATAATATGTTTCTCAGAATTAACTCTACATTAAGAATGCCCAGGTCCACATATTTCAGGGTTTATGGAACTTCATTTGCAATGCTGCTGTATTACTCTTTACATTAAGGTTAAGATAAAATAGAGTTACATGTTATATAAGACCTATAAATTGTAGGCATTAATGTAATTCTTTGTTTTGCTTTTCTTTAGTAAATCTGACTGTCCCTTTTGGTCAATTTGAATTGATAACAGTTGCTTAAGAATGGCTAAAGAATGCACACTTCCCATAATATTTAATTTATAAAATTATTAGCAATCTGTGAAAATAAAATGCCACAAGTAGATGGGGACATTTATTTTGTTCTAAAGGTGGCATGAACTATTTCTTAACTGGTTATAGTTTGGTTGCTCTAGGTCATTTGCTTTAATCTTTGAGAACAATAACACCAAATATTTATTTTAATGTTTTAAAGTTTATAATGTATTTGCAAAGGCATTATCTCATTTGATACTTGAAACAACTCTGGAAGCTTAATAAACGATGTCTAGATTTTCAGCTACAAAATCCTTTTATTTAACATCAAATAGGACAAGTAGAATCTGTCTTTGTTTCTCATTTACATATATTAAACATGCTTTATACAATTCCAACTCAAACAAATTAAATCATGAGTGGAATCTGAAATAGAAGATAATAATTATTTTCCTATTTTTTATGATATTATATCAGTTGTTTGCCTGTAGATAGCAAAAACACTTTCTTATATGCTAAATAAAAGGACGGTAATGGAAGCTTACTCTATAGTCTCATAATTTCATAACAATTTCAGGTTTTTTGTTTGTTTAAGTCTTCTCTGAAATGTCAAATTTTATTCAACAGATGTTTATTGAGCTCTTATTTTGAAATAGCTGAAGGGAATAAAAACATCCCAAGAGTATATTCTTGCTCTTTTTTATTACTGGGTACTTTCTGAAGACACTGTAACTTAACAATAAATGGGAAGCAGGATCTATGGTAAGCTATACATTTTTAAAGATTGTGGAAGCATAGAATTAAATGCATTTTTCATACTTTTTGGAAGAATAGACTCTACAGTATGCCATAAAACTGATAATCTCATTGCAAATATTGAGAGAGATTTTAGGAAAATACCATATTTGTAAGTTAATAACCAGAGTGCATATAAAGCTTTGTGTTGAATAAGACATGAGGTAAAATCTGGACAATGATAGCACATGTATTATGATGCAAATAACTATATTTCTAGCAAAAGCAGGATGGAAGCTATTGCCATAGAACTCAGTAGGATAGGGTATTTCAACAATTATATTCATAACTTGGTATTTTCCTTATAATAAATCTGAATTCGCAGTACAAAAGCAATTTATGTAACCAAAATGTTTGTGCCCTCTAATATTCTGAAATAAAATTCAGAAAAAATAAATCTGAATTCCTCATGTTGCATCTTAAACCTGTATGCCCTGCCTCAGTCAATTAAAAACAAAATAGAGAAAAACAAATCCAAACCAATCAAATATATAAACATCATCATCACCACAGCCACCACCACCACTAACAATGACAACAATGATAATACCACTACCAGCAAAACACAAAGAATGACATGCTTCTTTGTGAAGATGCTATATAAAAAAAAAAAAAATGTGTATTGTTTTCTTCCCCAATATTTGAAAACCTTAGTTTTGGAAGAATTTTCTCTATCTGTCTGCAAAACTTCTGCCCCTCTCTGACTCTTAATTCCCTACCTTACCCATAGCAAGAGAAAAAGCATATGGCCAAAGACAAGTCAATCAGAAGAATCCAGATCAGAGTTTGATGTCTTAGACCGGTAACAAACAGTAGCTGCGAAGGAAAGGTAAATAAATAATAGCTAGCAGACAAATATCAATGGTGCAGGAGGCATAGTGCTTGTAGCAAACTCAAGTTTGTGACATACAGAAGAAGAGAATATAAATTGTGGAGTATAGTACATGGTGGCTGTGGGAGAGATTCTCTCTGTTTTTTGGCAATCTTTGGACATTAAATCTAGCAACAACGTAGCTTTGACCCTACTTCTTCAGCCCTGCCTGGGCCACTTGGAGCTGCTCCAAGTTCATGTAACAAAACAAAACCCAAAACATATCTATGTAATATTTGAACACAGAATCAAGTTATAAAGCTTGTCATTGATTCATTTTCTCTCCTGTGAAGTTAGTTAATCTTCTACAGACTTTATTTCACACAAGGTTACAATTATTAGGTCATTAAATGTGAAATGTCCGATTTCGAATCAAAAGTTTAGTTTATTATATCTCAAACAAGAAGCAGTACAATTAATCAAGTATGTGCTAAACTATTGACACAGTTTTTCCATCTTAACAGTAGCTTCTTTATGCCAGCAGCCAAGAAGCCTGGAGAGTGAGTGGGATGAAATGGCAAAAAGCATTTTCCACAGTTTGTTGAGCATTGAGTATTTTTTCCTGTGAGAAATGGTCCAAAGTCTGGAAGAAGTGGTAACCAGTTGGTGTAAGGTCTGATGAATACAGTGGATGACAGAGAGTTTCTAAGTCCAGTCTCTGTAGTTTAAGCACCATTGTTTGTGAGACATGTGGTCGAGTGTTAAACGTTGTCTTGCAGGAGGACTGGCCTGTCTCTATTGACCAGTCTTGCTGTTTAATTACAAGACATCCTCATCATTTCATCCAACTGGTTGTAGTAGACATTGCTGTAATCAGTTGACTAGGTGTGATGAAACTGTAGTGGATAATAATACCAGTGCTGGACCACCAGATAGCATTAGCTTTTTTTGATGAATATTTGGTTTTGGATTGTGTTTCAGCACTTTATCTTTATACAGTCATTGTGATTGTCGAAAAGAATATATTTTTTATCACACATAACAATACTGTGTAGAAATGGATCGCATTTATGACATGACAGAAAAGAAAGGCAAGCTTCCAGAGGATTTTTCTTTTGACATTGATTTAATTTATGTAGTACCCATCGGACCAGCTTCTTTACCTTGACAATTTGGTTTAAATGATCTAATATTGTTGGAATAGTAATGTCAAACTAGGTTGATAATTTTTGTGTAGGTTGAGATGAATTCACTTCCACTACAGTTTTTAGTTTATCATTATCACCTTGGCCTCAGGCTCATTTTTAAGATTAAAATTAACAGAATGGAACTTTTTAAACCATCTATGTACTGTGTGTTCATTAGCCACTTTTTTCCAAACACTTTGTTGATATTTTAAGCTGTCCAAGTTGTACTGGTTTTATGATGGAACTCAAATTTGAAAATAATATGAATTTTTTCCTTATTTATGGTTGTACAAAATTGTTCTAAAAATTTGAAAGATAATCACAAGTCAAAACATGCATTGGAAAGAATGAGGATGTACCATTTCAATAAAAATAAAACAAGAAGTGTTAAAGTGACATGTCACAGATATTAACTGTCAAATTTAGTACTTAAGGAAATCGGATACTTCATACTTACTAACCTAACATCTCTAATAGTACCTATACAGGAAATGATAGCTCATCGTGTTAGTTTGTGTAGCTTCTATATAATCACAGTACAGTATCATCAAAACTCTGAAGTGCTAGATATGGATATAACAAAAAATAGAATGAAACCAAAACAAAAAGTAGTAAGACTATTTGAAATTATGTGAAGTTTTTTCTCCTGTTAGTGTGATTCTCTAAGCTTGAAATTCGCTTCCACTACAGTTTTTAGTTTATCATTATCAGGAAGCTGCTACAATAGTCATTGTGAGAAATAAAAGTGTTTGCACAAGATTGTAGAAGTGATGGAAGAGCTGGAGAGATCTGATACATAACTCAGGCATTATGCAATAGACAGCCACTTGATGATTACTTGGATTTTGTGTTAGTCATGGTTCTCCATAGAAGAACCATGTGTGTGTCTGTGTGTGTGTGTGTGTGTGTGTGTGTGTGGAGAGAGAGAGAGAGAGAGAGAGAGAGAGAGAGAGAGAGAGAAGAATCTGAAGTCCCACCTTCTGCTGTATACAGACTGGAGACGTAGGAAAGCCAGGCTTGGCACCAGAAGCAGAGAGTCAATGGCAGATGAATGTAAAATGAGTTGTCCTAGCTCAATCAGTAAGGCAGAAAAATAGGGACAGATTCCTCCTTCCTCTGCTTTCTGCTCTATTAAAGCCCTCAAGGGATTGGGTAATGTACACCCATGTTAAGGAGGACATTATACTTTATTGAGTTCCCTGGTTCAAATACTGATTCATCTGGAAAGACCCTCACAGACACAACCAGAAATAATGTTTAATGTGGCCTCCCCATAGCCCAGTCAAGGTGACATAAAAAAGTTAATCATTATAGACAAACAGTAAAAGATGAAAATCAAGGATGATTCATAGGCTTTGGCTAAGCAACTACATATTTAAAAGTGTTACGAAGTGGGGAATGAAAACCTGGGGAAAAAGTAGAAATCATATTGTAGATACATTCTATTTCAGATTCTTTATAGACAGCCAACAGAATTAGCAATTGGCAATTATGAATTATGTGTTTATTGGGGAAGTGGAGCTGTAGAAATGAACTTCATATAGAGATGCCATTTAAATCCATGGTATAAGATACATTGGCAGAGATCCAAAGAGAAAGAGATTAAGAATCAAAAAAGGGATTTCTAAGACGAAGCCTTCAGTGTTCCAAAATACAGAGGATGAATAAAAGAGTACAAGTCAGCAAACGGCCTTCCTTCTGAGAACCCTAAAATTTAGGAACCATGCATTCCTTATAGCATTCAGAATATACATACAATGAAGTTACATAATTTTGTATTAGTAAATTTACTCCTTCTACCTAAAATGACCTTTCTCATCCCTTGGCCCAGTAAAAATATTGGTTATTCAATGCTCACATTACAGGTGCATTCATTTGTAGCCAACTTTATTTTTTAATTCTTCCTCTCTTCATTGAAGATTATTTGCATATTTTTCTTTCATTTTAATTTCAAAGTTTTATCAAACTTATTTTTATTTGTTACTGGTACCTCTTGAAAACTTTGTCATAGTCTTTGCCTTGTACCAGGTATATGACACAGGTGCTGCTACACAATACATACTTTATAAATATTGCTAATTGAACTAATAGTTATTTCCTTATTCCCCTAAAGGGAGAAGCATGCACATTGATAATAAAGTTTTATCTCTACCTAAGACAGAATTAAGTAGATATTGAATAATTTAAAATGCATCTTCATAAAATGGCTGTCTTTCTATAATACAAAGTATATGGGTTTGCTTTTTAATATGGCCTGTGCAGATTAAATTAGACATGCCTTGAAATCATTTGTTGCTTTCAGTTGTCTTACTGAACAAACCATCTGTTTTCTAAGAAAAGAAAGCACAATCTTTGGTCAACACATTAATTTGACACCATCACAGTTATTTAAATTTTTGTTGTTATGACGCATATCTTTAGTGTATTTGTTTTTCCTGGAAGGAATTGTTGCCTTTTTGCGTCTCATGTGTGAAATGAGGCAAATCATTGGAAAAGAGAAACAGGGAAAACTTCAAATGTACTGATATATGTGCAACATTAAGCCTGGGTTTACTACCAAGAATAAGTTTTATTCTACATTCTGATCAAGTCAATTAACTCTTTCCAGATGTAATGCTCTTTCTGTCAGAGGATGAAGTCTCTACTTAAGCTAATTCTAGGACATGGGGATGTTAATTGATCCAAAACTGTAACACACTGTTTTCTAACTCACTGGTTATGGCTCTTTGGCCTAAATAACTTCTCAGCTCACTTCTCTTTTGGGTTGTTTATTGAATTCATAGTTTTCATTGAATCTTTGTGTATATACATGAAGGAGAAAACAAAATGAACTAAAAATTCTGTGATTTTTCCCATGTTAGTTTTAATCTTGCTGTCAGGTAAATGCCAAATCCCTTATATTTCTTTAACTTATGAAGAGAATTAAGCCCTGTGGGAAATTGCTGCATAACCATTAAATATACTCAAGCAATGAAGTACAGGTTTCTTTGAAAAAAGAAGAAAAGTAAAAAGGAAGAGCAAACTCAGAAATATCAAATGGCAGAATGGTGAGGGGTAGTGAATGTGAGAAAAGCCAATTTGAAAGAAATTAAAATGTTGAGAATTAAACTTAAGACAAATAGCTTTAAACATTGTTTTAGGATATTTATGTACAAATATATTAATGAAAATCTATAACACTTCTAGAGAGGTCCTTCCAATAGTATTTAAATTTTAAGGTTTAATTTTAGACGTATTAGAATATTTGTGGTATATGAAACACCTGACATGACAACTCTTGAATATGTAACCTAAAACCATACAAGGTATAAGATAGAGCTGCCTTTCTGCAGCCATAAAGTTTCCAATGATGCCATATATTTCTATGGTCTCTAGCTTATATAGAATGAGTATTATTTGATAGATTACTTGCAAAGTATCATGCCATATTTCTTTATCACCTGTTAATATATCCTTAGGATTTACAAATACAACCATATGATCTTTGCAAAAGAATGTCTCTAGGATGTCAACACAGAATTGAAAGAGAATGAATTAATCTATTACTATGAGAATGATTTTTATTCATTTTCTTAAGGAATCTTCTTTAAAAACAGCTTTCTATCAAAAGACTTCCTGTCTGCCAACAATTCACTTCTATTTAATATCTAGCAGTTCTTTATTTTATTTTATTTTATTTTATTTTATTTTATGGCTTCATTGACAAATTTAGTAATGGAGGAAACATAAGTTTGTCTAAAACTATGCAGTATTATTGGAATTCAAATGTCTTACGCAAATTCAGTCAGCATTTCATTAATACAATTTACAATGGCCAAAGGAAACTGTTAATTTCGCTACCTAAAAAACAGCATTGATATTTTCAGTATGAAACTACACATGGAATATATGAATATATGAAATTACTAGCATAAAATCATAGACTATTTAAGTTGATCTGCTTGGAGAAGTAGATATATGTACATAATTAACTTCATTCTATGTAGGAAGAAATTGACACCAATATAGAGTAAAAATCTTGCCTGAACTAGTCTAGTAAGTAAATGTAGATTCAAATTCAACTCATTTATCTACAGTATTCAAACACTTAACTGCTAGAAAATAATATATACATGTACAAGAAGTCATTGTCTTACACGTGAAGAGATTGGTAGTATGTAGATTTCAGATATTTTGAAATTTCTGAACATTAATCTTTATTCTGCAGAAATAGGGAATTATTACACTTTTAAATCTGAAGCTTATGGTGCTAATATATACAAATAGTAGTTAAGGGAGTACAATTTGACCAGGTTGTAGTGACAAAGAACATATAGGCAAAAACAATTTCAAGACTTGCTGCCTAGCTAAGATATGACTTGAGGAGGTCCAATCAATGGGACTGAAACATAAATATAATTTTAGTGTATTGAGAGCTTATATAGTTCATTTCTTATTATAAACCTGTGGTATATGGAAATTTTGTACTTTTCACTAATTTCTTCTTAAACATAAAGCCACTCTAATAAAATAAATACAAATCTATTGATTCATTTAAAAAGTAATAGCCACAAATGTTACGTTCTGTTATGATGAATAGTACTTTGACAAATGATCCTTTGATTACTGCTGTGCACTTTTCTTAGCCATATCATTATTGGTTTATTGCAAATATGTATTATTTAAACTCATTCTATTTTTAAATGATATAAAATCTTATTAGCTATACAATTTATGAGCTATTAAATTATTAAAGCAAATATAACTAAAATGTGATTGTTTTTTTCTCCTTGAGTATCCAATGTTCTCACTTTGTATTCACCTTTAAGCAAGATTCAATTTTTAAAGTATCCTTAGATCCTCTAATAAAAATTAAAGGAAAATGGGGAAGAGCAGTCACATCAAGGACAATACAGAAACTTAATACAATCTGTCGTTCAAAGGCTCAGGCATTTCCAATAATATGTCTTCCCCTTTTTCTTCTCTTTCTCTTAAAAGGATATGTACTACTGTTAATTAATCAGGGCATTTAAGTTCAACTTACCCTTTCTTCAAAGCAGAAGCCATACTGTTGAGTAAGCCTACCATTTGAATACCAATTCTACCAGTATTAAAGCCTTACACATAAAATTTTTTATCTCCCCCTCCCACCCTCCATCAACCCAATTATCTAAGAGGTTAGGATCTTGAAGGAATTCCAATGCAAAGTGAGTAAAACTTTCTACTTTTCTATATGCTATATAAATTCAACAAGTATTTAGTGAGCACCTAGCATGTGGCAAGCATAGTTCTAGGTATCAAATATACAGCGGTAAAGTTTAAAAAGCATTAAAAAAAATAAAAATAGCCAAAGTAGAAATATATTTGTGCCATAAAATTATATCAATTTAATAATTAACAAAATATTACTTTCTGAGCAGCCAAAAAAAGTGAATTATAGTACATTATATTTCACATTAGCTTGCACAAGGAAATAAATGTAACAATCTACTCTATATAAAAGAGAAAAGGCGATCTTTTCAAAAAAGAATTTCTAATGAATTAGGTGCAACAAATATTTTTCATGACATGTGAAAGTAAAATTTTTCCCTTATTGGTAAACATGCTATGATAGAAAAACAAAAAGCTGTTCTTACTAAAGAAGAAACAAAGATATCATTAAAAATTATATCTGAGAATGGTATACAGAAGTTTCTATTCTGTTTAAATAGAAACAAATTCTAAGTAGCAGTGAAGCATTTTGATGAAGCTTTTCTTCTTTTTCTTTCTGAAAACAATTCAACAATGTAGGAAGTAGTCACAGTAAGAGATTAAGGAAAATCTCTGTGAAAGAACGAACTCGACATTTATATACCATTTTCAGTTCTATAATAGCCTTCTTTTTTTTTTTTAAGGAGCTCACTTAAAGTAATTTGTTGTTTACTAAGATAAATGGATCCTGAACAAGATAATTTATTAATCCTTCTATATTTCCTCTGTTATTAGAGTGTTCTTATCCATTTAAATAATTCATACCACCTGAAATATTTGTGATATTTCCTTTTCTAGTTCATTTCCTACTTTGGTCTATAAATATTTAAATGTAAAACAAATCCATTTGAGTTTATTGATTAATTTAAATTCTATAAATTACAAAATTTTTAACAATGGTAAAAATACCGTATTACTTGTAGAAAATTTTAAGAGTTTAAACCTAGATCCACTAACATACCCTGTACACAGAGAGTTGACTCCCTGTTCTCCTTTTGGAAAAAGACAGTAAATGCATTATCTAGAAAGTGTGCCTCAGAGAGCATTTCAATTCAGGCACTGCTTACCTACTTGATGTTTGGGATGCAATATTGAAAACTGAGAAATTAAGTAAACATGTATATTTCCAAAAGAGAGTCCTCCAACTCCTTTTAAAACTGAGAATGCTGCCTGGAATGGTAATGGTTGCTACTTCCCTGTTCTGCTCAGTATGAAGATTGGAAACTTCTTTCCTGAAGTAACTTACGAGCTCAAAGACCTATAAATATTGACATTAAGAAGGTCTCTGCTGAAATGACTGGACCTTACCAAATCACAGTAAAGCTTAACATACAACAACATGCCTCCCGTGAGCATAGAATTTATGATCAGCTTTTAAGTGCTTAAATCTTAAATATGAATAGGCAACCAAGAATTACCAGATATTTGAGGAAAGAGTCTATAATGATGATTTGTGAGGAAGATCATTAGCTAATTTAGGGCAGGGCAATATATTTATAGAATGTGGATAAGACATTAAGTCATGCTTTGTTTAGCATAAGAATGAGTTTACTAGATGAATTTACTAATATCCCAAGCATTGTTAATAGCAATTTTAGATTGCTGATCAACAATTTCTAGTAATACACAAGTTGAGTGATTTCTCTTTAGCAAAATCCAGCTATTAAGCAACAAGTTCTATTAATTTACATATGATTTGCATTGAAATATTTTAAATATGGTCAATGAATAAAGTCTCCCATGTCATTATAGTTTAATTAAATTATACTCCCCAAATAATAGATTAAACCATATCTGTCTTAAATTCACTATCGCTAATAAAGGTTTGATATTTTTAGTGATATATATACATTTACTTTTCATTAATACAAAACTCATTTTTTCCTCTATTTATATACTATGCATTTTAGAGAAATGGTAGGTTTTTGGTTAAATTGTGTCTCCTAAGAAGATACTTGTCAAAATCTTATTATAATTTATAGTACCTGTGAATGTGACCTTATATGGAAATAGAGTCTTAAGATAAGGTCATACTGGTTTAGGGTGGGCCCCTGAAACCAATTACTGATGTCATTATAAGAAAGAACTACAGAGAAACCACACAAACACACAGGGAGAATGGAATGCCATGTGTTCACGGAGCCAGAGATTGGAGTGATATGTCTATAGGCCAAGGAGTACCAAGGATTGCCAACAACCATCAGAAGCAAGGAAGAAGCAAAAAAAGGAAATATTTTTAGAGACTTTAGGTAGAGCATGGCCTTGATAGCACTTTGATTTTGGACTTCTAATGTTTGGAACTGTGATAAAATAAATTTTTGTCTTTTTAAGGTACACGGTTATTGATACTTTGTTACAGCAGCCCTAGGAACTAATACAGTAGGTGCTAGTGAATCTCGTTTGCTCAGTTGATTTATTATGAATTTCATGTTGGAATCAATACTTGTGAATGCATGCTCTTCTACAGTCAGAGTCTGAGTCTGAGATGTAGTTTTTAGGTCGCTAGTAGCTTTTGTTTGGTGCTGTCTTGCTCCACAATCATATGCTTTTAATTTTCTTCTTTTATTTATTTTTTTCATCCGTGTTGGAGGATTACAGAGATTTTTGCTTGCGGCTGGGATTTACTACATAATTCCTATCCGCTGTTAAGAATGTTTTCCGTAATTTAAAGGGATTTTCCAAGACACCACAGGGTTATCTTTAAAACCACAGATTTAAAACTGCATGAAAATTACTAGTTGGACAATTTACCTAGTGCTCCTAGTGTCAGTTTTAACATCTATAAAATGAAGACAATAATAGTAACTATTCCATAAAGTTATAAAAATTGCGTGAGTTTATATCCCAGGTGAAGAACTTCAACTCCAAGAGACTATAATTAATCAATAAAATTTAGCTCTTATTTTTAAAGGGAGGCATTTCCATTTCCTCAGATGTCTGTCTTTACAATGACTGACATACGAACATCTTGACGTTTTCTTCATGGTATAATAAATGAATTATGGAGAATTATTTAACAATGAAAACCTTTTAAAGCTTTAGTACAATGAGATTTCTAGAGTTAGGATAGCAAGTAAATAAATCCCATTACAGTTCTTGGTAATTATTTTTGAAAAAACAAATTTTATTTTGACATAGAAGTCTTGATATGTCTGCTATAGTGACTCAAGAAATCATTGATAATTTAGGAAATATTTAATGGCATGTGGTGGATTAAACCATGAAGTTGAAGATGTTCACTGCTTCAGTAGTAAACCGAACTCAACTCTCTATCTCACCAAATACTGTTCTAAATGTCATTAGAAGAACAAAAAGGATGTAAAATATGGGAGGAAATGTGTTTCCGTTCACCATGTGCTCAAACAAAGAATGAAGATGTGTATCCTCTTTTATATTTCACAATTCTGAACTTTGTTCACTGAATCACAATGTTTCTGATACATTACTGGTTATAAATTATAATATATATTAAATTTCTCAAATGGGCTGTCTGAAATGTGACTTGGCATTGATATCAAGTTCAAATTTATAAGATTAAATCTGTAATTTCTTCAAGTAGGAGAAATCTGAGTACAATATAGTGTATGAATTTTTAGAAGCAGGAATATTACAAGTGAATTCAATTTAATTTAGATGAATGGGCTCAGTCTGGCAGAAGTACTCCCAAGAAGAAAAGTAAGTTAAACATTTTAAATAGCAAAGAAGCTACGATTAATAGTGTGAATTATATTTCCTAATATTATCAAGAATTATTACTATCATTTGAACATGATAGCCATATTACGTGTATAGTTAATAGAAACAATAAAATTTAAAGTGTTCAGTTCTTTCTAATTGGAAAGATAATTCACTAAACAATTTAAGTTTATATTTCCCAAAGCTTTATTCCACAATAAAATTGTGAGATTACTTTGATACAATTTTATTTAAATATTTTAGTATAAAAATACTATTTTATTTAAATCATTGCTTCAGTCATTCAGTATATATTTTGACCATTACTTATATGCCTGATAGAAATAATCAAGCATAATGTGTTCACAATGGCGTCTATTCATTAATGTTTAAAGATTTTAGAACTCTAAAAGATATATTTTCTTTGTTAAGTGTAGGAATACAAGAGGATCAATTATGTAAATTTGACTGTAGTAAATTTGAGTTAATGACAACCAAGGTATGAGGGAGAAAATTAAGTTTTTTCAAATATATTTATATATTTTAATATGAAAATAACTTGGTTAAAACAGCAGTTATACAGTATACTCTTTGAATAAAACAAAATGCCCTTAGTCTAGAACAAAATCATGCGAGATAAAATAATGTCTAATCACTGTATCTCTTTAATGACATGAGAAAAGAATAAATCAAAGGTAGTCAATCTGAAGTCTTCTATGAACACAATTTTATAATAGTAGTAATATAATTTTATACTTTAATTGTAATCTAGAGTTTAAAGAGTATTTTGATTTTCAAACAGAATCACATAAAATACAAAACAATGCAGAGAAGTAAACTGAGGTTCAGAAGTATTGTTTCAAATTTTCAAAGCAATTGAAACTCAATGAAAATTTTAGACTTTGTTTATAATTTCAATATACTTTCTAAGTTACGGTTTTCCAAAAAATAAGCAAGAATAGGCAGTGGAGATTATTTGATTACCACAACGCATGATATTATTGCTCATCAAAACTAGAGTTATAGTTTTAAAACTAAAGCAACAGAGCTTTCTACCCTAGAAACCTGTGGACTTACTACTTGTAACTACTTAACATCTGTGTATCTCTTATTCTTCTCGTCTGGAAAATGGAGAAAATAATACAATTAATCATGTAGGATTTTGTAAAGAGTCAATTAAAACATAGAACACATTTAGAAAAGTGCCTTACAAATAATAATATGTATTAGTCATTAGGACCATTAATATATTGTTTGGTAACCAGCTGTTCACTTAATCGTTATAGAGATTATTGATTGCACTGAGAGTCATTTTCTACTTCATTTTAATTAACAAATGTAATATTAATATATAAAATGTCTGATTAATTGAACTTATAATACTGATACGATGTTTATGTCATTATAGCTTAAACTGTCCTCAATTTTGGATCCCTAGCCACTACTACTCCTACCTCCATTTTTGCCTACACTTGTCAATATTTTTATTTGCAAATGGAAAAAAAAAAAAAAACTCAACCCAAATTGTCCCAAATTATCAAACCCCAGGAAAAGTGAGGTTGTAACCTGTGAAAAACTATAAATATGAACCTTGCATGCTATCTTCTCTCTCTCCCGCTTTCTCTTTCTCTTTTATCCTTGTGTCTCTGTTACTTTTTTCTTTTTCCTTTTTTAATTTTTTTTCTCCCCCAGTCTGGCTGTCCCAAAGTGTTTGAGATCATGACCACGGAGGAAACAAAATTATTTAATAGAATTATTTGTCTTTCAAAGTTGTGTATTACACTCTGAAATATGGAAATAATGCCAAAATGCTACCAAATTGGGTTATTGTGCTTTGTGTTTAAATTTTCTTTTTCTTTTTTTTTAATTGGGGGAAAACTACAAAGCATTTACAGTACAATGTTTACAGTCACACTTTGTAGTGAGCTGATTTCCCAAAATACATTACCACTCAAGTTGACTTATCTTGTTACATTCAGAAACCTACTCTGTCAAAGTAGTCCAGAGAGTACATACATAGTGCTCCAACTGTATCTACGTACAACCAACACTCCATTTTAAGTGTACAATTAAATGATTTTCAGTG
>CAUYRT010101059.1:0-66119 GCA_963574885.1 Lepilemur ruficaudatus | reverse complement strand
ATAAATGTAAAACATAAAAGATAGAAGTGTACATATATGTACACATATAAAATGAATTGTTTATATATATACATGTGTGTATAGTTCCCCCCTTACAATATCCAGGCATATTTAAATGGAAGCGGTTTTTTTTTAATCCTTACCAAACTAGTTATTCAAATACAAAATTATTTCACCTAGCTATAGGAGAAATATTTTCTCATTAAGACCGTCTTATTTGTCTCTTTCTTTCTCAATCCACTCATGAATTGACAGGCACTTGGGTTGTTTCCGTGACCTAGCAATAGTAAATTGTGCTACCATAAACATTCAGGTACAAGGTTAAGTTTTTATATTCATCTATTTGGATTCCTTGTTTGAATCCAACAGTAGGCGAAATCTACAGTGAGGGTTTTGTAGCTAAATTATGCCACAAATTGAATAAGAAGGAAAAAGAAAGATAATTCAACATCTTGTAGACAAATTTATAACCCTAATCCTTTAATTGTCAGTACCCTCCAACCATGCAATAGTTCAATTATGGAACCTTGGATAAAAATCACTAGTGGTTCCTTATTGGTGATCAGTAATGCACAAGGCATCACACAGGGAACTGTCTGTTGTGTACCTACAGGATGTATTTTTATTTGTGTAGGACTGAACTATTACCACGTGTATGGGCAACTTCATATCGATATAAGTGAAAAACAAGGTGCAAATGTAGGTTAGGGATTCTAACTGTACCACTGTCATAACCAATTGGAACTGAACGTTGATCTATATGTATTCATTTACACTGTGAACTAAATAGGAATTTGCCAAGAGGACTAAATCCCTCTAAACGGGTATCTTTTAGTAGAATGCTCCTTCTCTGGATCATCAGCATAAATGAAATGAGGTTATATATGGAAGCCCATCTTACACATTAGTAACTATATAGCTGACTATTGCAAAGGCCATAGCTGTGCAGCAAACTTATTTAAATTCTCTTGCTAAAGTTGTTCTAGGTAACAGGATTGCTTTGGACTACCTGTGGGCTGAACAGGGGGAATGTATATGATAGCTAACACTTCTAGCTTCCCTTGGATAAAATGTCCAATACGATAGAAACTCAGTTGCAAGAAATCAATAAACAAGCTACTTGGTTATGATAAGTAGATTCCTCTTCTGGCTCATTTTTTATATTTTTTTATTTTAATTGTTTTGGGTTGTAGGGCCTTCTATTAAAAAGTACATTTTAGTCTTTTGGTATTATGATGGATTTAGTCATCACAGTAGTCTCCCCAGTGTTCTGCATACCATATGGTCCCTCCCCAGTTAGAGCAACAAAACATGAAGAGGTGTTCAATTGACCTGATGTCATGGCTTGTGAATTCAACATGGAGACCAAGCAAATTCATTATGATAGTAAGGGAGGGCGTCAATACCCAAGTTTCTGGTCAATCTCTGAAAATTGAGAGGCTGACCAAGAGGGGGAAATAGTTAAATTAATTTTGGTCTGAGGCTGCATCTATACACCTGAACCCCTACATAGTGAACTAAAACACATCTTGGTACATAAACAAACTGAAAACTAGTAGTATAACAAACAGCTGAGTTTCTGAGTTTCAGCCAATCGCAAACAGGTAAGCTTCACCCAATGACAGGCAGCCAAATCATCACACCATTCCCAAATAAGATAGATGCCTACCATAGTCAATCAGGTGATTCTTCTACTTTGCTTCTGTGTCCATCTTATAAAATTTACTGCTCATACTGCTGAGAAGAGCTGTCTGAACCTCTTCTTGTTCTGAGTGCTGACCAATTCATGAATCTTTTTTTTTTTTCCCTCAGATAAACTCTGTTATATTTAATTTTTCTTAAGTTTTTCTTTAGGGATATGTAAATAAAAAATAGAAAATATAAATGGAAAAAGCTCCATTTCAATCATCCATTAGAATGTCTACCTCCTTCAAATGGAATGGTATGAAATCAGTCTATTATTTATAATTTTTCACCTTCAAAAAGCATTTACTGTACACCTAAGTCCAAATGAAATTCATCAAATGAATAGTGTTGGTCTTTTATTTCTGAATGTCCACAATCTAAGACAAGTGAAAGAAATAAGAGTCTCAATCTTTTCAAGATAAATTCTTATTTTAATATTATTTCAATTATATTAAATCTCACTATTATTTAACAATATTAATTATGTTATTTTCAATATTAATTGGATGCTATGGCCATTTTGTACATTGACTAACCCATTGTCCTTTTTTAAATCCTTTCTCCTTTCCTATGTCTACTATATTTCCCAAGCCCCTATGCAGAAAAGGATGAGCATAAAGCAGTTCAGAACAATAATGAGAAAACAGAAGCCTATTGGTGTTGCTCCTTCTAACAGTCTTTACTCTCTTACTTTAAAATGAAGATATGACACCTGGCACAACAGCAGCTACCTAGCGACAAGAATGAGGAAAAATCAAAACACATTAATGAAAAGGGAGTGGAACTCTATGAGTTTAATCTGAGTTTTTCAGTGGCATTCTCAGCTCTCAATGCTTCTGCAGTTATTCACAGATTCTACAGATAGCTTATTTCAGAATTAAATCATCTCCTTTTGTTAAGTGATCATATTAGAGTTTTCTGATGTTTGACATAGAGTACATTTCCAAATGCTGAATTTGTTATTAATATGACCTATGCATAAAATATGGTATATATGTATCTATATGTCTATGCATGCCTATGCATAAACACACATCTTTAAGAGTCACTTTGTATATTTAGGAATATATATGAACCTAAAAGGAATAAGCATAGACTTTACTATAAATGCCAGCTAAATCGCCATTCCATTTTTTATCATTGTGCCATTTATGAGAAGTGCACATAAAAGTGGTAACAGCTGGTTCTGTGTTCATGAAGATAAGTTAGTGCAAATGTTGTTTAATAATAATAGAAAGTAATAATTATAAATGATTCACATTATTTAGATTTCCTTATACCCCAAATAATGTATAAAATGCTTTGCAAGCATTATTCCAAATAACCTATCTCATAAATAAGAGTGAAATATATTTTTTCATTTCTACAATGATTTTTTGAGTCTCAAACAGGTTACATCACTTGATCAAGTAAATGGCAGTTATATTATTTTAGGCAATTTAATTTGATTACAAAACTCAATTTCATCATGGTATATTCTCTTCCTAAGATGAGGTGCTTCTACCATCAAGCTTATGAGTTTTCTTGAATGAGATAAATATTACAGCATGTCTTTCCTTCAAATCAATCCCTGCACATCCACATTTACATTCCACTTCTATCTAGGAGTTGGGAAAATACATTTCTTTATTAATTCTAATTTTTCATGAACTCTAGCATTGGTCATAAATGAAAGTTATTCTAGAAGATAAGAAGGACAATAAGTAGGATGAGGAGAAAAACCAATATAGATTAAAGATTCCAGAATATAAAATCTATTTCTGCCTTTTTTCTACACAGTTGTATAGCAATGGGCAAGAGATTTAATTATTTTAAAGCTCAGTATCACCATATTTAAATTGAATAGGATTATATAAGTAATCCCAGAACTCTAATTTTTAAATTTTAAATCTAAGTATTGGACAATACCAGAATGTATGAATACAAATTATTTCGCCCTTCCAAATACTTGAAATAACTTACTTAGCTCAAAATACATTATGAATAAAATTGTGAACTGCAAATAACTCAGAAAAAACTTAGTCAAGATTTTACTCTCAGAAATTAAAATCTCCTGTGGAGTTACACAGAAATAGAAAAGATGGAGCTAAGTAATCAGAAGCCTAAAGAGGCAGTCTATTAAATAGACCCTTGCTCTGTCACAGGCTAGAGTGCAATGGCATCATAATAGTTCATTGCAACCTCAAACTCCTGTGCTCAAGCAATCCTCCTGCCTCAGCCTCCCATTTAGCTTGGACTGCAAGCACGTGCCACCATGCTCGGCTAATTTTTGTATTTTTAATATAAAAAACAGGGTCTCACTCTTGCTTTGGCTGATCTAGGACTCCTGAGCTCAAGCAATCCTCCCACCTCAGTTTCCCAGAGTGCTAGGATTACAAGTGTAAGCCACCATGCCCAGCCCTCAAAGCGCTATTGATCAGAGGGAACTTCACACATGAAACAGATTGAAAAAAGATCTATAAAGATGTGAAAGATTTCTGTATCTATGAGGGAATAGAAATGGTGAAAGAATCAGTTGAAATACATGCAGCTCTTAAGAATTAAATGAATATTTATTAAGTGACTATTATGTACTAAATGTTTGTGTCCACACAAATTTATACACTAAAATCTTAGCTGCCAGAGTGATGGTATTATATTAGGAGACAGAGCTTTTGGGAGATAATTAGGTCATGAAGGAGAAGTTCTCATGAATGGGATTAGTCTTGCAATAAGAGGCCAGATATCTAGCTTGCACTCTTTCTACAAGAAAAGAGGGAATACATGTGGGGCACAATGAAAGTTGACAGTGTGCAACCAGGAGGAAGGCCATGATCCAAGCATGCTGACACCAGCATATTGGACTTTCAGCCTTAAGAAATGTGAGAAATAAATTTCTGTTGCTTATAAGCCACCCGTTTTGTGGTGCTTTGTTATAGCAGCCCAAACTAATTAAAACAGTGAATAAATAAAAAAGGATGGATCAATAGATGGTGAATACAGCATGAAAACCCATACACGGATAGGAAGGGTCTTAGAAATGACAGGCCATTAGAGAATTGAACTGGAAAGTTTAGATTTATTTCTGGTAAATAGCAACCAATCAGGGAGGAGGCAATACAGAAAATCTAATATCTCATATGGAAAGTGGAGTGGATATGGTGAATATCATGGTTTTGGAGAAGATATTTCAAGATGCAAATAGAATTAAATGACAAGCCAAACAGCACAATGGGAACTAAAGCTAGAGACATCAAGTCCAAGAACGTTTCTTTCTTTTTTTTTTTTCCAAAAATTTTATTGGGGGAAAACTACAAAACATTTACAGTATAATATTTGCAGTCACAATTTGTAGTGAGCTGATTTCCCAAAATATATTACCACTCAAGTTGACTTATCTTGTTACATTCAAAAACCTACTCTGTCAAAGTAGCCCAGAGAGTACATACATAGTGCTCCAACTGTACCTACGTACAACCAACACTCCATTCAAGTGTACAATTAAATGATTTTCAGTGAATTTACCGAGGTGTACAGTTAATCACGTAAATCAGTTTTAGAGGAATTCCTTTCCCCTATTGAGACTCCTAATTCCGCTCCCCAACTACTTTTCAGGCATATCCCACCCCTCCACAGTGCCCACCACATCGCTCAGATGTGGGTTTTCCCCCCACCCCCCAATTCCCTAGTGATTGCTCCCACCATTTGAGCACCATAGTGTTAATCAGTCAATACCATCTTATCTCATGCATTGTTAGCCAGTTTTCTGCTAAGCAAAAGTCACCAGATGCATATACCCCATTTACACTCCAGGGGATTTGAAATAGATAAATGGATGACTGGTGAAACTTCATTCTTTTTCTTCTTTGTTCTAAACACCTATGATAAAGTCTTCTTTTCCTTATTTGAAATGTCTAACTTTAATAATAATAACTTTGTTTTAATCATGCAGTTGATATAAAGTATATATAAAATCTAGTCAATAAAATAGTCTTCAACAAATAAAAAAATCTCTATTTGGATCAATTTGAAACAACATATATTTATTTTCAGGTTTATTCATCACTAAACAATAAAAATATGCCATGGAGTAAATTAATAACTTAATGCTTTGTCATTCTTTCTTTTGTTACCTTCATTTTCTCAAGCCAAAATATGTCCAAAAAGTAAAAAAGTATTTCTGGAAAATAAAAGATAGAGAGAAATTTCACTTTGATTACATTCATCTTTAAATACAAACTTCATAAGAACCCCATTAGTTACATAGAATTGTAATAGTTTTTAATTTTTAGATTGACGTTTTTTGGCTTTTAGAAAAATGGGGGGGATGTGGAGTGCTCTATTTTGTTTCTTATTTTCTTCTTCTTTACAGAATAAGCTGAATTTGAAAGTTCATTAGCATAGACCTTTCATTAACTAAAGTACATTGCCTATTAGTTACCACTCTGAGCAATTTGCTATAAGAGGCTGTTACAAGTTATAACACTTATTTTTTTTATGCCCTTGGAGAAACATGCTTAATATGTTGTGGAATGTAATTGATTTTTATCCAGAACATTAATTTCAAAGATAAGAGTTATGTAGTACATATTAAAGAAACTAACACATGCTTATCTATCTAGCACTTTTTAAAAGTGATAAGTTATTGAACCTCAGATGCTTTGTTTGTTGAAAGACTCAGAAAAATATGTAGTATTTGGTTTCTAAAAACATCAGTCAAAAAGGTGCAAGATGGTAGAATTATCACAGCTTGGATTTTAGTGTAAATACAAGTTATTAAATGTGACTAGTGCTTTGCAATTTTTTATGAAATCATTTTTCCAAATGCAAATATATAAAAGACTGAATAGTAGCAAGATTAAAATAGCTATTTTTGTTTTTAGAGTGGTTTACTGCTTTTAAAAATCACATTTAGTGCTTTTAAAAATCACATATGCAGACGGTTTCATCTCTGGATTCTCAGTCCTGTTCCAAAGATCACTTATTTGTGAAAGCAGTTTACACACTTAAAAGAGTATGATTGTGTGTGTGAGTGAGCTGTGTATACTATTTTTAATAAATATTTTCATTGTCATTTTTTCATTCTTTGTGTATTCATTTCTTTTTTCCATTAAATATTGTAGTTCATCGTTAAGTTAACATTGGGTGACACACAGACATGAGGATAACATGAGACCTGCTCTTGAGGAGCTTGTATCTAGTAGATTCTGAACGAGGGCAGTAGTAATAAGATCTGATTCAAGAAATGTTTAGAAGATATCTGAAAATTATAAGAGAAAATTATAAAATCACTTTATAGTTTCCTTGAGATTGAGTTATAGATTTAATAATAGTGTAGTCTGTATAAATTTTTATCCATTTTCCTTCTAATCTATACAAGCTTTTCAGGTTCTTCTATTTTATTTTCCTATTTATTTTTCCACAGAACTAAATATTAATGAGATTCCAGATAGTAAATTATTTTAGTTTGGTAGTAAGAATTGAAAATGTATCCTTTTAATGGTGGTAGTGAGGGGAATAGCTTAATTAATTGCTGCTCAGTACCGAAGTAGTAATTGTTAAGCTTTTAATTTTGTGGCTGTGTCATTACGAATTCGGAATTTTCTCTTCAATGTACAACCAGAAATAGAAAATTAAAAACTGAGTTTTCCTTTTATTTTTCTTTAGTTGGTTTCAGTTTGAGTCTTTAAGTGTTCACTAGTGTGAAGAATTACATATTATGCTTGTTTTGAATTTTTAATGTGCTTAGGATCATGCCAGGATACAGTAAGATACACAATAAATTTCTATTTAATTTGTGTTGAAGTATTGCTGTGGAATATGATAAAGCATTTTGTGGTAAGGCATAGTCTTGTTATTCTCTGTCAACCCTTCAAAATTCTCTTTGAAGATACTGGTTGTTGAGAGTATGGAAATAAACAAAGAAGGGAAAACCTAACCCAGTGTACTTAAGAGCTGTCATTGAAGTCAATGTTGTGGCATTATTTTTTAGAAAATTATTAGCTATCTTGCTAATTTCTTGGTACTGTTTTATAAGTTTAGCTTTTGCATAGAATCGTAAATAGATGAATTATGTCTTCTTACTAAAATTATGCATGTATATGTTATTTAATGAATGCTGGATTCTATTTTTTTAAATTTAAAACCATATCTGCATATACATTGTAGTTTTAAAAAACATGCCTTTTTATTAGTATGTGAAACATGCATTAAAAATTATCTTACTTATATGTTACCTGATGGAAATTTATTAAAGTCTGAATTATGTGTTACCAGTTATATTGGATGCAAATCCAACCATCCAAATTTAGGTAATTTGTTTACTGTAAAATGTCTGTCTTTCCTTCTTCTTCTCTTCTTTTCCTGAATATGTTTCTGCCAAAAATGATAAATTTTAATCTGTCTCATTGAAAAGTCATTTCCTTGTTGCACATAAGTAAAAATTATTTTTGTGTGCCTATTCTGTTCAACCTGCAGTTGTTTGGAGTGTGCTTCTTAATGTTAATGTTCCATGTTATTAACAATGAATAAAATTTAAAGACATTTAAAAATATGGCATGTACTTAATATTTTTACGATGGTATTTTAAAACAATTTTTAGTATTGGGGCAAGACTGTTATGGCATTTGTAAACTTGTATCAGATGATACCATTTTGTTGTCTAGAATAATTATTAAAGAAAACAAAACAGTTTTTAAAATCTCCCTTCATGATTTTAGTGGGAGAATAGAGTCATGTTAAAATAATATTTGTGACAGGTTTTTTGTAAATATTTGGGGATTTTGCACTAAAAGGTGGTCTGTAACTTTCATCAACCTTTACAATGATGAAATATCTGCAAATTATTTACTTAAATATGTGATTACATATTGTACATGCATTCCTATTATAATTTGTTTTGCTTAAAATCAAAACAAAGGTTATTAAAATTATGTTAGCTATCATTTAACACATTCCTTCTCCCCCTTTGTGTAAGTAATTAGCTTAGTTTGGTACAAATGCTGAGAAAATAAAATTAAAAAGAATGATAAAGTCACAAAAACCTATATGCTTATTTTAGGATATGCCAGTCTTTCTATCCTAAAAATTGTTATAATTTGTCTATATCAGGCTTCGATGCCTGGCTGATAGAATGTTTTGATTTTCTCTTGTGCATAGCTGGGACCATTATTTTTAGGGAATTTGATAGGGGATAACCAGAAACTGAGGCTTAGTTTTACAGGAAGATTTTTTCAGAGTTGTCAGGAAGTAGACTTCAAATATAATTTTTTACAATCTAGCCACTTACTCAGAATTTCCTGACTTTCTGATAAGACAGAGCCCAGAATGAGTGAAATTTTCAATGAAACCTGAACTTTTAGGTTTTAATGCATAATCCTCCAAGTGGGATAATATGTATGTTTAGTGGGCTTTTAAAACTGTTAAGAATTTTTGTTTTGAAAATTGCTATCCAGAAAGGAATTTAAATTACTCTTAATTACAGTGTTAGAAGTTCTTATGTCACCATATTAGTCCAAGAGCATTAGTTAACAGTTGGTCAAATTTATCAAGTCTATGTATTACATTCCTCCCTTAGCAGATTACTTCCACTAAAAACCTACACCAATGTAACGGAAGGCAGATGGCAATTTTTACAGATACCAAAATAAGAATACTTGGCAAAGATACTGTCATTAATGATGATCTCGTAAAGTGATGCCATATTTGAAAACAAAAATGGAGACTTAAGCATGAAAATTTTATTATTTGCTTTGTAAAAAATAAAGTTTTTTTATTAGTTTGGTTTTCGATTTTAGAAGTGTCTTCAAACTATTGCTTTTTAATCATAGAAAGCGCTTTTCTCTTTAATTAGACATGTCTTACCCACCAATGTGTATTTTTACCACAAGGCAGTTTTATGAGAGAGGTAAAACTTACATGATGTATGTTTTTTCCTGTGTAATTGCCTTTATGTAAATATGTATGTTTAGAAAGATTTTTTTTAATTTAATTATTGCTCTGTAATAGGATACTTTTCTGTCAACATTTTTGTTGGATAAGAACATCAATTTATGCAAGTCATGGTGTAAAAAAATTTGCTTGAAGTGCATTGTTCTTTTTTTCTATATTTGGAAAAAATTGTGAAATACTATGGGAACTAACTTCGAGAAAATTAATTTTTAATTTGCTACTTTAATGACTTCAAATTCGTGTATCACTTTTCTTATATTCATCCATGTCTTTGGTGTATTAGCATAATATAATTGTTGATATAAATAAAATTTTATCATAGTTTCTATTTTAGTGAAGACAAATTTAATTTATATTTTGAGGGAGAAGAATTCAGCCTTGAATCTTAGCAATCATTATCCTTACCCTTTCAGCTCTGTTTTTGCTGAAATTGTATGACATCATCACTGGAAATTTGTGCTATTACTTGATAATGAACTCTTAATTGTTTTTTCAAAAAAGCTATTCATAAAGATGAGAACATGTTCAGGCTACCTTTTGCAGTCTAAATAATGCAGCACTGAAGATAGAGAATTTACTTAGAGTCTAGGCACTGGGAATTCCTTGTGCATGCAATGCTGTTACAAGTGGTTAATGTTTCTGAAGAGCGTAGGTTAAAGGGAGTCTTAAGAAGATGGAAACCTCCTTGTATTGACCTCTCTTGAGACAGTGCATTCATGGCAAAAACTAATCAAGTGCAGCTGCAAGATTAATTGTGTAGGGTAGCTATAAACATAGAAAACTGTGACCTCTACTCAGAGCTCTGTTTTATGTATAAGCATTCACTTTAGAACTACTGACAATGAACCTGAATGAACAATAATTTACTCAATTGAGCATATAGTAGTAGTATTTAAAAATTACTGAGCTTGCAGGGCATGAGGTGAACACTTATAGATTTCTAGTTGAGGCATTTGAGAAAACTGGAGTAGGTCTGAGTAAATGAGAAGAGGGAATAAAAGAACTTAGTTTGTAAAGCCATGAGAGAAATTTGCCATTATTAACCTTTAAATCTTTTTCTTGAACCCTTTTGCTTATAATGGAATTACACTTTAATCCTCAATATAGTTTGCTTCCTTCTCTAAGACTAATACTTGTTAAAAAACCCTCATTAAAGTTGTAATTATTTGTAATTTTCACTCAATAATTACTGTTACAGAAAAGTAAAACAATGTTTTAAAATTTGGGATATTAATTTTTATTTTTAAGAAGAAATAGCTTACCCATGTAAATATTAGTAATTAACACAAACATTCACAGGCTTTAGAGTTTTTCTGAATACATCCAAAATTTAATAGAAAAGTAGCCTAACTGAATATTTGAATCATCTTAGGTTTTTGGTAATCTTAGAATTCAAGATCGTCAAAGTTATATAGTGATTTCTCTGTATAGAGTATAGGTTATGTTATGATTTTCTTTTTCTTTTTAATTAGCAGAACTTATTTTTTAGAACAGTTTAGGTTCACAGCAAAATTGAGCAGAAAGTTTCCATATTTGTTTCCAAGTACAGAAAAGGGTACCCTGCTCCCACACGTGTATGACCTTCTCCATGATCGCTATCTCACACAAGAATGGTTATTTTGGTACAAAGAACCTACATTGAAACATCATTATCAGTTTACATTAGGGTTCACTCTTGGTGAACCCTACCTTCTGTTGGCTTTGGACAAATGTATAATGACATGTATCCACCGTTATAGTAATAATACCACATAGAATAGTTTTACTGTCTTAGTAATCTCCTGTGCTCCACCTACTCATCCCTCTTTTTCCCCAAACCCCTGGCAACCACTGATCTGATCTTTTTTACTGTCTCCATAGTTTTACCTTTTCCAAAATATCTTGTAGATGCTAGCCTTTTCAGATTGGCTTCTTTCACTTAGTAATATGCATTTAAGATATGTAAGTAATATCTATTCTTCCGTGTCTTATCCTGGCTTGATAGCTCATTTCTTTTGGTGCTGAATAATATTTCATTGTATTCTTTTAGTTTTTAGGAAGGAAAGAAAGCTTATATATGTCAATGTTATTTTTTTAAAAATTTCATTTTAATTTTCATTTCTGCTAAGTACAGTACAGTCATTCCTACTTGCACATGAGGAAGATGAGGTATAGAGACGTTATATAATTTTCCCAAGATCACATTGGTAGGAATTCAGGATTTGAATCCTGCAAGATCTTGCTCCTGGTAAATCATCCTGTCCTGGAGAAGGAACTTGTAGCGTATATAAAATCTTATGTGTTGTAATTTTAAGTGCAACTTAATTTACATAGAAAATACTATCCTTTTATATTACTCATGTTTCATTAATACTTTTTATATGGAAGATGAATAAATTTCTTTTGGAAAAGAAAATATAAAGTCTGTATAGTATATATTGCCTTTTTACTGAGGTTTTAACATAGATCAAGTTTAAATTTCAGCAACTTTTAAGTTTTCATTCAGTACAAAGTGTCCTTGGCCATTGTCCTTCTGTAGTTTTGTGATTATATGTATTTCTTCATATAGTTGGTGAATATAACATCATATTAATCATTGTTAAGGTCATTGTTGAGATGCCCAATAGTTGGAGAAAGAGTAAATTTTATCATATAATGATAGCTAATGTCAGCTGTACATTATTAAAGCTCCTATTTGGGAAATGGGAGAAGTGAATTTTGTTCATGGTTAACATGTTGTTTTTCCACCTCAAATTATCAGAAAACTGGTATGTGAAAAATTACATATATCTTAAGTAGACTGAAAAATCTCACTTAGTTTGCTAAAATGTATTAATACTGAATCTGTACTAAGCCATCCAGTAACTTTATTTTAATGACCAGTAAAGAGGCAGTTTATATGTATCATTCTCTAATGAAATCTGTCATAGGATTACATTTTCTTAGACATAGTTGGAGATTTAAAAACACATATACTTACATATGTACATATGCTTTTGGTTTTTATTTTAAAAAATTCTGTAGAAGTATTTCTATCATTACCATTTTAGTGGCTTGCATTTTTATTAACCTATGTAACTGTTGAAAGTGGCAAATCATATGTGTATACATAAAATAAGCTTTTATATTATGTAAGTGTGTATGTATAATATATTGCATGTAAATGATTATTGACATTTGTTGTCAAGCACTGTTCTGAATTATTGACATGAGTTTGCTCATATAGCTGAATACTGATAACCTATAAAGTAGATTCTATTGTTAATTTTATTTTACAAGAAACTGTAGCTTGAAATTAATTAAATGCCAGATGATCACACTCTTGATCATTCTTAAGATCAAGAATTGTAAAGGGTCTGAGATTTTACCCTATTTGCTGGCTAACACGAGACTGCCACAGTTTTGTGCATGCTGGCGCAGAATACATAAGATTTCTGATCTGAGATAAGAGACTTTATTACTCATAGCAATAGCAGTAGACAGAATTCCATCATTTTCTTATGATGGTTTCCTGAGCCTGAATTCTTATGGGGCAAAGAGGGCCAAGTGATACCTGCAAAACATACTAGATTGTATTATACTAGAATAACTCTGAGGGAACCCAAATCTTTTATAATGGGCAGGAAGCATGCCTGACTTTTTGTTCCAGAGCAAGAAACTATTTCTATCTTCCAAGATCTTTCATTGTATAAAAACATCCTGGAAAGATAGTCTGGAACAAAATATGAGTGCCTTGCATACAGGATGGATGTGCAGAAACATGAAAGACCTATGCAGAATTGTCTCACAATACAATCATGTTACTAGCATGACTCCAGAGTGAAATATCTTAACTACTCTTTGTTGTACTGTCTCCCCAAATGGAAAGTTTTTTTAAAGATTTTTTTTTTTTGGAGCAGTTTTTGTTTAACATCAACATTTAGCGGAAGGTACAGGGATCTCTCATAAATACCTGGCCCCACACATGCATAACCTCCCCTGTTATCAACATCCTCCACCAGAGTGGTACATTTGTTATATTTGATGAATTTACAGTGATACATTATCATCACTTAAAGTCCAAATTTTACATTAGGGTTCATTCTTCATGTTATACCTTCTGTGAGTTTGGACAAATGTATAATGACATCTATCCATCATTATAGTATTATACAGAGTATTTTTACTGCCAGAAAAATCCTTTGTGCTCTGTCTATTCATCTCTTTCTTCTCTCTGTAACCCCTGCCAATCACTAATCTTTTTACTGTCTGCACAGCTTTGCCTTTTCCAGAGTGGCATATAGTTGAAATCATACTGTTTCTTTTTCAGATTGGCTTCTTTTACTTGGTAATAGTGTTTCAGCTTCCTCCATGTCTTTTGATGGCTTTTTTATGCTTCATTTCTTTTTAGAGTCAAATAAAATTCCATTTTCTGGATGTACCAGTTTATTTGTCCATTCACTTGCTGAAGAACATCTCAGTTGCTTTCGAGTTTTGGCAATTAGGAATAGAAGCAAGTTTTTGTGTGGACGTAAATTTTTAACTCCTTTGGATAAATACCAAGGAGCATGATTGCTGGATTGTATGGTAAGAGTATATTTAGTTTAGTAAGAAACTTCCAAACTGTCTTATAAAGTGGCTATACCATTTTGCATTCCCACCAGCAATGAATGAAGAGTTCCTTATTCCACATCCTTGTCAGCATTTGGTGGTGTCAGTGTTCTGAATTTTGGCTGTTCTGAAAGGTGTGTAGTGGTATCTTATTGTTTTCCCAAGTGAAATATTTTGGCTTTTATCTGTCTTTTCCTTTTCTTCTCTATTCAGTCTATTATAGGTTCTTGTCATTCATTCAAAATACTTTTTAGAATTATTCTTTTCTTTCCAGATTGACTGCCCATGCCCAATTCTAGACATGACCCTCTTTTGGCTCACTTACTACTGGTAATCTAGGAAGTCTTTCCCATTGAATTTTTCCTGCTTTTTATTTATTTTGTTTTTGTCTAAAATACCTTTTTCTGAAAGTCCCATATGAATCTATGATGGATTTACTTAGCTAATCTTTGTTCAGTGAATGAATGAATTGAATATTCATACAGATGATCCACCAAATCTAAGCCTTTTTGCCTGGTATGCGAGGCCGTCTATAATTTGATCCTTTCTTGTCTATTCAACTTTTCTTCCTACTCTATCCTTACAGAGTTCCTTTTGTCCCATTCAAGTAGTTATGCAATACAGTTGACCCTTGAACAATGTGGGAGTTAGGGGAAATCAACCGCCCATGCAGGTGAAAATCCATGACTTTTGACTCCCCCAAAACTTAACTACTAATAGTTTAGTGTTGACTTGAAGCCTTACCTTATAGTATTAACAGTCAATTAACACATATTTTATATTATATGTATTATATGCTGTATTCTTACAATAATGTAAGTTAGACAAAAAAATGTTAAAATCATAAGAGAAAATATATTTACTATTCATTAAGTGGAAGTGGATCATCATAAAGGTTTTCTTCCTTATTGTCTTCACATTGAGTAGGCTGAAGACGAGGAGGAGGAAGAGGAGAGGTTTGTTTTGCTGTCTCAGGGGTGGCAGAAGCCAAAGAAAATCCACATAAAAGTGAACCTATGCAGTTCAACACATGTTGTTGAAGGGTCAACTATGTATTATTTGTTTTATGACTATTCTTTCTTTATATTATTTCTTCTATCAAAATTTCCCTTTGTAGTTTTTCCCTAAATTTTATATTCTATCTTCTCCATGAAATCCTCTCAGACAACACTGAATGTCCATTCTGTGAACTACTGTATTTTTTAAATTAGTACTTTATTGTTTAACACTAATTATTCTTTAAATGAAATTGTTTTTGCTAGTTTTCCCTCTGGCAGAATCAGAGACTGCATTATCTATGTTCTTTGTGTGTCTGCTGCTGAAAGAAGTGGAAGTTATGAGCTTCAGAAGAGGAAATGAGAAGTTATATATAGAGAAAATAATAGAGATCTAAAGATAGTTGTAAGACATGGGAGCCTGGTTGAAATGTAAGGCTATTTTGTGGAGTAATGTGAAATGAGCTTGGAGAGGGATAAGCTTGTTTAATAGAGTGGTAGCTGTGGAATTTTAATAGGCAATGAGGAGCTACTATAGATAGTGTAAGAATGCTGTGATGAAAAATGGTTCATTAGAAAGACGTCTGCCATTAATTTACGATGAATTGGGAGAATCGAATACTAAGAAACTTGCTGGAAGATGCTGGTAGTAATCTAGATACTTATGAATAAATAGTGTAGATAATCTAGTGTCAAAACTCATATTTGAGGGCAATCAGAGGATGGAGTTAGGGTGGAAGCATTGCTGTTTCTGTAGAGAGACATAATTAAGTGCCACGGTTTGTGAAACTTTGATATTTTTTCAAAGTTTAATACAGCAAGCTGTGTTACAGCCAGCTTTTTAAAAATGTCAATTAGTCCCTTAACATTTGTGATGTTAGTGTTGTAGGCCCTAGAGATAAACAGATGAATAAAACAAAATCTCCTAATATTTTTTCAAACCTAAAATGAAACTTTGCCAAATATGGTAATTTAGGTTAGATTTTGTTCTTGTTTTATTTCCCGTTGTCTTAAGTTTGTACCACATGCTCTGCCTCTCACTGTTTCCCAGCATGCTTCTGGTCAGACAATAGGGAATTGGGGATTTGGAAGAAATAGTAAGTGCCTTGGTGACTGTTAGTCTTCCCTAAGGTCACAGGGGATCATCTTTTTGGCAGATGGGCTTGATGGGATGAATATGGGGATTCACTTTCCTGCTCATTGTAATAAATCCTTGTTTTACCCTATATCACTAGGTCTATCTGGTCTGTCTTCACTAGTGGTTATGAACTACTGCTATAGTAATTTAAAATGTGATTCGTTTTGTAATGCTTTTATTGAAACTCTGTAGTAACATTTCCTAAAGTGAGGAAATGATGTGCATCTGGTTTGAAAAGACCATTACTCTGTTCCAGATTGTTGGCAAAACTCCAGAAACTGCATATGAGATTAATATGTAGTTTGTGAAATGCCGTGATTTAGTGTTCAGTAATACTAGTAGTACTTGTCTACATATAGTTGATAGAAATTGAGGATTGCAAAAATTTGTTATATTAATAATTAATCTCAAATTACTCCAGAACTATAGAAAGGCAAATAATGGTACATATAATTCATTTAGAAATTTTTAAATTTTGTTTTCTTTCCTCCTATCACATTGTACAAATTACTTCCATAATTATTCAGAGATGAAGATTTATTAAATGAAACAATATAAAAGTGAATCTCACAGTGAAGGCAAATTTTGTTAAACTGTCCATAATATAACCTGTAGCAGTGTTGCTAAGAGGTTAATCAGAAACATCTGTTAAAAATAAACATTTAATGTTAGTTTAAGAATATTTATTACATTCACATAGTGCAGTTAACCAAAATAAAAAGTTTAGTCTACTGCAAGTTTAATATTTAAAGGTATTTTGACAGGATACTAATATTTTAAAAAAGTTTTATAGTAGGAACAAATATTGTGGGCTTTTTATTTTCAGTTTCACTAGTCTTATGCATCCATTTGTAATTGCATTAGATGATTATTTAAATTTGAAATTATCTTCATGCCTGGATTCTTTATTTTAATATGTATTTTTATTTTAGTATGTGGTATTAGAACCTGTGTTGGTCAGAATAGCCCACTCAAAGGTAAGATTAATCAAAATTCTCTTTTGGTATGATGCCTAAAATCATGAAGACATGCATTTTATATAGTCATGACATGACTAGGCAGGATAGCTAAATTACCAAAGTTGTACCTAGCTACCACGATTAGCAGGAATTTTTTTTAGATTAAACTCATTGGTGATTAGCATAGAACAGAATGCTAGGGAATGGTACAAAAGGATGAGTGTTGAGAGATAGGAAACTTTTTAGAATATGTAGCTTAGATACCTTTCAGTTTGGAGCCTTGGGCTATTTGCTTCTAGGATTTGGGTTTTGGGGAAAGATTCTGAAAGTAGTATCAAGGATAAACTTGCCTTACAAAGTTTTATCCAAGGTTAGTGTAATTAATAAATCTGCTTTTGTATTGCCTTTGGAAATTCTTCTGTAACTCTCTTATCTTATGGCTCTTCTTCTCTCATTCTCTGTGATTTTTGCTGGACTTGAAATAGTTTTAGTAGACTTTCCAGGTGTTCCTTAGATCTCTTTTTGTGATTCAAGGACCACATGTTTCCAGGTTAATGATTTGTCATTAAGTAATACTGTTTACTTAATTAAAAGCATAAATTTTCCAAGCTATGTTAATAATCACCACCATTCATGGAGCCTCATCAATGTGCCACATAATGTGCTAAATGCTTTTTATACATTTATTATTTCATTAAGTCCTCAAAACAGCTCTACAAGGTATGCGTTCTTAGTCCCATTTTATAAATTTGCCCATAGTTCTGCACAGTAAGGACTTGAACTTCAAAGCTTTAATACTTTCCAGAATGCATATAATACTACCTCTTAAGATAAATTTTAATGAAGTTTGATTTTGTTATTTCATGTAAATATACTCATCATTACCATCATATAACTGTATACTTTTCATGCATCCTTAGTTCATAGAATATTTTAAAAGCAGAGATATCATTGCTGTTGTGAGGCTCTGTCTCCTTGACATTATATTCCTAATCATCCTATTGTCATGGATTTAGTGAGATCCATAGGGTGAAAAGTATATTGATGAGAGTCAGGAAAAGAACATGGAAGGTAAGGAGATACTGTAGAATTGAGGAGGCCACAAGGATCATTGCAGAATTGGGTGACGTTGGCCTATTCACTCTCTTGAGTTGGTATGCATTGTTTTTCTATGTCTATTCCTTTTAAAGGTTATTTAGCTGATTGGTAGGAAGGAGTAAGATAGAAAGAGAACAGCTAAACAGAGTTGTTTTAAAAACTGCTTTTTCCTGTTGAGCCCTTATTTGTAAAGATTGCCAGGTATAAAGTAACATTGAAATTCTCTTGAGATGGTGTAGCAGGATAGTCCATTGTTTAAGAAAGCCTTATTGATTTTATAGCCGTGAGGTCTTGAGCATGTTTATTAACTTTTCTGAGTGTATTTTACCATATGTAAGACAGATATAGTAATAGCTACTCATATTATTTAGAGGAGATATTAAACATCTGTCTACTCATTAATAATATAAAGGATAAGGCTTGACACATAAGAAACACCCAATAGCTGGTAGTGAATGTTACAAAGTAGTAAAATGGATCTGCATCAAAACCTTTGGTTTTTGAATAAAATTTGTAGACCTCTTTCAGTTGTCTACCCAAATTAGCTCTTTTGCGTTTTTTGTTGTTAGTGAATAGTGGTAACTGTGAATACCTCTTGCCCCAATTGTGAAAGTCACAAAAATGGATTAAAGCAGAAATATGTACAGTAATTACTTTAAAGGGTCAGAATTGTTCCCAGGTCAAAATAAAATTTGACTGCAATGCAGTTTAATATATCAATAATTCTAATGGAGAACTTTGTAAAGTACAGAAGGTATTGTTTATTCAAGAAAGAGGAAAACAAGGAGTTGCAGATCAAAGGTTAGCAGTGCCCATACAGAAGAGATACCAAAGCTCAAGAATATAAATATTCTGTCTGTTGATAGGTGTATCTTTACTGGTTTATTAGAAATGGTGAGTTTTCCTAGTTTGATATCACTATGTTTTAGTCAAATGTTACCTCATCTTTCTCTGATCCCATGCGCATTAATAAATCTCTGATTATAATCTGACTTCTTATAGAGCCTACATTCTAGTGAGAGTATTCATTGATATGAGCCTGAGAATGTATAGGCCCTTTGACAGTTAAATTTTATAGTATAAATTTATAAATTACATTTTGTCTGGATCTGTCTCTGATAGCTTAATGTCATTAAGCATTTGTAAAATGGTCTCTTTGCTAAGTTATCTGGTTTCTCTGTCTGCCTGCTAAGAGCCAAACTGGTGCTTTTCTACCAGTGTCCCATGGAAAGTGTACCACCAAATTTTAATAAATATAACTTTTATTATTGCTGTAACTATACAATTCTATTATGGCAGCATATGACAGAACATTGAGCTAAATAGCTATAAAAACTGATGTAACCTGGAGTACCTAGAGTATAATGAGAAGCCAGCACCAAAGAAAGAGTTTTGGACCATTTGAGAACTTTGCCTTTGGAGAAAATGACAGAGCCCAATTAGAGCAGTGTCTATTTATAACCAGAGATCCTTTGCAGAAGAGCAACTTTCAAGCTTCCAAATTAGTAGGTAGTTTCTGCTGTTTTGTTCTCTACTGTGTCCTCAGCATGGTAATAAGTGTTCAGTTAATTCTTACAAAATGAAGGAGTGTTGAATAGGAGGTCAGGAGATCAGGATGTATAAAACCTAGAGCAAACTTTTTAATGACCTAATAAACATGCACATTTTGGCCAGTAACACATCTGTTATCATATACTAAATGTTGACTAAAAGTGATTATGTAACTGTTTAGTTTAGTGGTAGAAAGCCTATATAAGTAAAACCATAATGTCAGTCTTTCCTTCCCTTAACATTCCATAATGATGTGATATAGGAAAACAAGTTTTAAATACTTAAAATGTAACCGATTAACAATGGATCCTTTTATGGATCACATATGGATTATGTGAGACATCACCCTATTGTTGTTGTTGTTGTATTATTAGTAGTAGTTGTAATCATTGTTGACTTTAGTATTGTTCTGAGTATTAATTTCTTAATTCTTAAAGTGCTCTGACATACAAAAAGGATCAGATTCCTGTTCTAGACTGTGGTGAATCCTCAGTGAAATATAGTAGTTCTATGGACCTATGAGTTCACCAGGTGATCTTCTCCAGGTACCTTGCCAGTACAAACCAAACTTCCATGTACTTAGTCCTTTACTATTACTGCAGTGCAGTATGGTTTTACTGGTGGGCAGGAGAAGTAAATGGTCGGATTGATGGAGGTGTGCTAAAATCTTATTAACAGAAGACCTCTATTGGGAAGTTACTTCTTTATACGTTATGATAAAGATCAAGTGAATGAGTTTCTTTAAGGAAAACACCTTACCTATGTAGATCAGACTCTGTAACACTTTTTATTTTTTGTATTTCGGCTACAGCACCAGGTTATAAGGCAACAAATACATATACTAATAATTACAGTGTTTGCTTAATCAAATGGTTTCATTTTGAGTATTTGAAACTTTTCCCCCTGTATTACATCACTATAGAATGTTATGAGGAGGAAAAACTGAAGATATGGTTGACTTATGCAGTTTCTACTATTATAACAACTAATTAGTTATAAGATATTTTTCAGCCAAAGTTTTTAATAAAGTATAGGATTAAGATGTGTTAGGAGCCAAAATATGCGTCTTTATTAGGTCATTAAAAAGTGTGTTCTAGAGTTTATGTATCTATAATTGACCTTCTGTTTAATACTGATGGACTATATAATGAAGTATAGGTGCTAAAGAATTTTATTTATAAACAATACAGTATATCTAAGGTCAGTAGAATTTCCTGTTATTCAGTAATACAAAAATCCAAATTTTCTATAAGTTTTTGATTCATTAAAATATTTTTAGTCATCTTATATTAAATTGTTCCTAAAAAAATCACATACTTATTTTTATAGTGAGAACATACTAAACAACTTGAATCTTCTATTAGTAACTGTTATTAATGTGAAGTATTTTATATACCATAATATTTATACATTTAGGACCTATCAAATTGAGTAGGGCTCTTTGTTCTACATTAAATGATCTCCAGGTGACTATTAATTTTGAGTTTCACTTTCTTATTGTTATTTATTGCTACATAATGAACTACTGTGAAACTTAGTGGCTTTAAAACAATTGTCCCCAACTTTTTTGGCATGAGGTACCAGTTTCATAGAAGACAATTTTCCAAGGACTGGGGGTGGGTTGTTGTGGGAGGGGGCAGGTGGTGCGGAGTTCAGACAGTGATGTGAGGCCTGTTTCCTAACAGGCCACAGACCAGTACGGGGCCACACAGCCCCTGGGTTGGGGGCCGCAGCAAACAGCAGCAATGTTATTTATTCATGATTCTATGGATCAGCAGTGTGGTCAGGGCTTAGCTGGACAGTCCTTCTGCTGGTCTCTTTTGGAATCAGTTATGCAGCTGTAGTCATTTGGGGACTTGATTGGGGCTGTGTGGTCTAACATGGTGTCACATTTAAACTGATTGTTGACTTTTCTGTCATCACTGCAGCTCATCCTCAAGTTGTCTAGCTGAGATTTCTTTAAGTAATGGTCCAAAGGTTCCAAGAGATGAAAGTGGAGCACTAGACTTAGAAGGCACACAGTGTTACTTTTGCCACATTCTACTGGTCAAAGCAAGTCTAGGAAAGGAAGAGAACTAATCTCTACCTCTGTCTCTAGGAGCAAGGAAGTATGCATCTGGGGATGGGAGAAATTGTTGTGGCCAGCTTTGCAAACAGTATATCATTCTCACTCATTCTTTACTTCTCCTTTGCTTTCACTATAACTTCATCAATATTTTTATGCCTCCCTCTAGCATTGCCTCTTTTCCCTTTCCCTTCTGTGCTGAATTTGCTATACTATATAGTAGTTCCTGTTATCCACAGCTTTGCTTTGCGTGGTTTCAGCTATTGGTGGTATAGTACAATAAAGTATTTTGAGAGAGAGAGAAAGAGAGACCACATTCCCATAACTTTTATTACAATGTACTGTTATAATTTTTCTATTTTATTATTAGTTATTGTTAATCTTTTATTGTGTCTAATTTATAAACTAAACTTTATCATAGGTATGTATGTATAGGAAAAAAACATAGTAAGTACGGAATCTGGTATTATTAGCAGTTTCAGACATCCACTGGGGGTCTTGGAATGGATCCCCTGCAGATACAGGGGGACTGCTGTATTTTTGCAAACCACTTAACCTGTATTGCCAAAATAATATGCAAACTAAAACCAGGCTTAACCTTGAGAAAGGGCATGACATATTCTCCAACAAATAGTGAAGTGTTCTACTACAAATCAAGTGCGCCCGTTCATAGTGATTGTGGAATTTCTCTTTCCTGTCTGTGAAACTTTTTTTTTTTTTTTGAGGAGGGAGTATAGGGAGGAGAGTATAGCAGCTTACTCTGCCCTATTTCTTTGTATTCCCTGATAGTGTTTTCTAAGATATTGTTCGTATATTCCCAGAGTTTTGCATATAGTATGGAAGGCAAAGCAGGATGCCAGAGCACCTTGTCTTACCTCAGGCAGAGCATTTCTGCATTCATTTCTTTTGCTTTAAGTTTTTGCAGGCCTGATTTTTTTTTTTTTTTGAACAAAGAGTTTCTTTGCTTAAAAAATGAAACTTTAAAACCACTATTTTAGATAATTGGACTGACTTGTTGGCTAGTTGAGGTTTGGCTCTGTAAGGTTAATTATATAGTTAAAACACAAGTGATTTAAGGTCTTATAAAAATATATTTGCCTTCAGCTATTTCTAAAATGTATTTTCCAAGTGGGGAATTTAAATGCTTTGATTTTATCAGTTACTTTAAAATGATACTTTAAAAACATATCCTACAACATAGCAATCCCAAATTTAGAGCATCAATTACACAAAAAATAAAATTGTGTAAAATTAAGGGCTTATTTACATCTCAGTAAGCTGTGCATGTAATAAAGTAGTGAAATAAAAAGGCTTTCAATATATTGAGGATGGCATATCTTTTAGTATACCAATTTAAGATTTTTTACAAAAATTAACAAATTAATCTTCATCAGAAATTATAAAGTAGCAAAATAAAAGAGCTTTCAGTATATTGAGGGATGCATATCATTTAGTCCAACAATTTTAGATTTTTTAAAAAATTAACAAATTAGGAGGAGGAAGAAAAATAAACTAACAAATTAATGTTTATTAGAATTGACTGCCTATTTGAATGAAAAGGAAAAAAATTGAAAAGAAAATATAGGATATGTTTTTGAGTATATAAAAGCTTAAATTTTAAAAAATGTTTATAAATATTGCCTTAAATGCATATATTATCCAGGACTGGACCTATCTAGAGCTTGGAGATAGTCCAATTTTGCTATTCCCCCATGGATAGCTTGGGTGACTCCTTGTCCATTGGGTATACAAAATGTTAACTGAAGTTGTTCTGTGTCTCTTGTAGTTCTGACCTACAAAGAATCAAGGTATAGAGATTATTATCTTATATTTGAAGGGCTGGTTTTGTGGAAGAATGATTTGTTTTCTATAAAACTAAGAATTAAACTAAGAATTATGAATATAATTTAGACAAAGGCAAATTTCAGTGCAATAATGAGAACTGTCAAAAAGTGGATTTCGAACTGTTTTTTAAAAGGATTTGGTTGTCTGGTAAAGTTGAGAATTTCCTATTGTAGGAGATGTTTAAGCAAAGCTAGATAGTAATTTTTTAGGCTCATTACAGAAGGGAATCATGTAGCAGAAAAGGGGTTAGATTAGATAGTTCTCAGACGTATTTTCAGTGCTTAAGATTCGATGAGTGTTCTAATCTCTAAGCTTCTTCAAAGGCAGTAGTTCCAACTGGGGCAATTTGGTATGTCCTTCAAGAGATATTTAGTAATGTTTGGAGGCATTTTTGGTTGGGGTGGCAGGGGGTTGCTGTTTAGTAGGTAGAGGCCAGAGATGCTGCCAAACATCCTACAATATAGGACAGCTCTTTCTGCCTCCCGCCCCCACCCACAAGCAACAAAGAGTTTATCTGCCCTCAAATGTCAATAGTGTTAAGGTTAAAAAACTGTACTCTAGGGATTGAACTCAGTTGGTGGTTCATCTGATCTTTGAAACTAGTCTGGGCCTAATGTTATTAAGCCAGCCAATACTGGCCTTAGGCAGAGGTGCGAAGTAGGAAACTCTAATTTTTAACAAATTTTTGCCATGCCCATCACACCATCATTTCCATTGCTCTCATGCCCTATAGGGTCTGCCTCTGTACCACCCTTCTGGGCCTATCTTGTTCTCATCAGATTAGCTCCTTTGGTCCTTATTCAACATCTACTCTCTGTTACCTAGGTAATCTGAAAAATGATTATACCAACTGATATTGATTTAGTGCTATTTTCTATGGTGACAATACCTAAATCTCTTTTTCTTTTATAGTAATCCTGTTGGAGCCTTCCACATTTACCAGTTACCTGCTCACAGAGCTATAAAATTTGCAAGCTGTCATTCACACAAAATACAAATGCATACTTTATTAAAGCAAGACAGTGTGACTCTTGTCTAGGATCTATTCAAAATTATTTAAATAAAAATTCAAATAAGACATTAGAAATATTTACATGCATTTATATGTAGCTAATTAGAGCTAGCAACTCAGCGGTAAATTAAAATAGCAATGGAAGCAATTTCAGTACTAGAAATTATTGTTACTAAGAATGGTCTACAATCAGCTAGGTAGAGATCAATAACTTTTGGGGGTTGTATTAGTCTGCTAGGGCTGCCATAACAAAATACTACAGACTGGATGGCTTAAAGAGCACAAATTTATTTTTTCACAGTTCTTAAGGCTGGAAATCCAAGTTCAAGGCGCTGTCCAAGTTGGCTTCTGGTGAGGCTCTCTTTCTGGCTTATAGACAGCAGCCTTCTTGCTGTTTTCTCACATAGGCTTTCCTCTGTGTATGTGGTGGTGGGAGGAGAGAGGTGAGAGAGAGAGAGAGAGAGGGAGAGAGAGAGACACACACACACACACAGACACAGAGAGAGAGAGAGACAGACACACACACACACACAGACACACAGAGAGAGAGAGAGAGAGAACACAAGAATGCAGAATGCACAGAGCAAGCAAGAACTCTCTCTGTGCCTATTCATTTTATAAAGATACCAATCCTGGTGGATTAAGGCTGAACCTGTTAAACTTTGTTTAACTTGAGTTACCTCCCTAAAGGCCCTATCTCCAAATACAGTGACATTGGAGTTTAGGGCTTTATCATGAATTTTAGGGGAATACAATTAATCTGTAACAGAAATTAACTGACCATCAGTTTTGTTTGCATATGTATATCAAAATGAAATAATCAGGCAATAGTTTTGTGTTGAAGCTTAGTTGGTGTAAATAAACCGCTCTGATGTTTTAATGGCATAGCAATCCCACATGAAATTCAAGCATCACTATATTGTTAAAAATAATGGGCAAATTTTTCTTCTAGTCATTCATGCTGTACTCAGTACTAAGTATTGAATATATATACATGGAGAATTTATTTTTGTTCAGGTAGTTCTCAGCATGCAAAGGTCTAGGTTCTAATGAAATTTTTCAGGCAAAGTAATTAGTAATACTTTAATGTTTAGTTTTCATGAACAACTGGTTGTTTTACCCTCTATCCTTTATATAAAAATGAAATCATGCTCTACAAATGCCAGTTTATACTTTGGCTCCTAACTTAAGATGAAGGAATGTATGCTTAGGATAGCTGAGACACTGAGACAGTGTATACCAGGAACCACCTGCTTTCCTTAGGGGCATTGTCTATTAAAATGTTAATCAGACTATTAGTTGTTAAAGACAGAATTTCCATGTGAAGATTTTGGCTAACATACTGCATACCTCATTTTTGCCAAGCCCTATATTTAATACACTAAAAAGAGTACATTTAGAAATACTTTTCAGAGTTTTGCAGCTTCCACCCCCAAATTAATCTAGTTTATTGTTATTCATTCAATTTGAAAGATTGTGAAGGCCAAGTCATATCAGTTTCAAAGTGCTTTGTGTGTTGTGAGGACTTACTTTTAAGGATATTACCCCATTTCACTCCTAATCATCTTCCCAGCATAACAATGGGGCATTCTGCTCTGCCAAGTTACTGCTTGCTCATTTCTTTCTACTTTGTGGGTGGAGACAACAATGGTATTTAGACATGGTGTTTTACAAATATTCCAGGGAGAATTTTCCCTATGTTTTGGTTTGTAGAATTTTATTTTGAGAAGGCTTTAGCTTTGTTTCTAAACTGTAAGATACCTTTAAAAATAGACACCAAAAAATCTGAGAGTTGGATGAGAGAAATAAATCTATAATTCATATGAGTGAATAAAATGAATTTCTTTTGATCGTAACTATGAAGTCTATATCCAGTATGTCTATATGTCCAATAATCTGCACTTTCAGGGTACTACTTTGGCATATAACCTAGAGTAAATATACATTCATGTTACTGGTGTTTTAAAATAAAAATTAATATGAATGTATTCATAAAATAATAGAGGAGAAGTAAGCTAAACTTCTTTTGCTATGCTAATTGCTACTAAAAGAGACTGGAAACATTAAAAATGCTATTATGCGAAAGTTTATTCACTTTTCATCTCATGCCTTTTAACGACTTCTTCTGGAGGAAAAAAATTGAGAAGAAAAAACAAAATTAAGTTTTCCTTTCATGACAATTTCTATTGGAATTGATGATTATCAGGTTGTGAACATAATTGAGAGACTAAAATACCATATGAATACCACATTCTTAATTCAGAAACCTCCTCGTCTTCTCGGATGCAGGCATTATGAAAACTCAAGTAAGGTGGAGACTGTACTCTGATTTTCTGGTACATTATTTAGAGTTTATTTAGAAAGTTCAGGGAATACTTTCCTTTTGTAAGAGAATTCTGAAGGGGAGTTGTGCTTATAAACTATTTATATATACATACTAAATATTGACAACATCATTGTAAGAGTAATGTTCTTTTAGGGTGAAAGTTTGTACAAATATTTCCAGATATTAGTGCCTAAATTATGGTTTTATCTTTAAACATAGACAGATTGCCTTTGCATTTTAGATCATATAGACCAGACTCATCCTGAAAACTGGCTATATATAAATTTCGTATAAGGTTTTGACCACATGCAACTAGAATAAAAAGCAGAAGAGAGATTTCCATGCTAGAGGTAAACTCTGGTCTATAAATCTCTTTCTTCTGTTTAATCACTTTGGAATCCATAACATATCATAAGAGCTGAGTCTAGATAAACTTAGTTTTACAGTTGCACTACATTTTTATTCTTGTTTATTCTTATTTCATTTTTACTGTTGAAACAAAGCTAGCTAAGCATTTAAATTTCATCTCATTGCGTTAGACACATTAGATATTGAACAAAGTTGACTTTCAGTTTTTAAAAATATCAATGGTGATTATTTATTCTTTTATCACTCTTTTCTATAAACTGTTTAAAATACATTTGTAGATATTCTGTAAAACTCTGCAATATGTGTAAAACTAATATGTGTATTAGAGATAAACCAGATACTGAGTCTGTTTGCTAATTGGAAGGAGGAAAAAAAGCACAGAAAATGAAGTTTTCTTTAGATAACCCAACACAGCTGAGAGGCCTTGATCTATTGTTTCCTTGTTGGAATAAACATGGGAAGCTTGAAAGAAAAATTCTTGTGTGTAGATTAATTTTGATAGACATCATTGAAAAGTCTAGGTTCTACAGTAAATTGAGTTGAAAAGCACTTCTACAATTCATCTGGAAGACTTCTTTTAATGTTTGTTAGGGAAACAAACAAACAAAAAATAGTTCAGGACTGTTCCTGACTGAAGAAATGGTAGTAAGGGGGAACAGAGTATTCAGAGAGGAACTTGTAGCTTGATAGAAATGGTCAGAACCGAACTAGATATGAGCAATACCATGCCTAACCAAGGAAGGGTTTTCTCAAACAAAGTTTGGAATTAGCATATGGCTTGAGGGTGGGCACAGGGCACACCACTTGGGAGACCTAAGTGACATTTCATGATACTAATATATCCATATGCTGTGTTTAAAACGATAGTAAAGAGATTATATATCCTTCTACTTATTGTTGATGGCTGTGTTTTCTCGGGTTATGTATTGGGATTGAATTGGCTGTCAGTGGATACCTAAAAAATATAGAACTCAGCTAGAGGGCAACTGTTGACCTTTTTGTCCACAGAACAATTTGGTGTGAGGAAGTAGTAAGTGCATGCTATCTTACTGGCCACTTTAGTGAACCATAATCTTCACTCTTATGGTCTTTCTTTACTTTTATCAAATGAGAAAAATCTGAATTACCATATCGGTATGTGCTGTTTGTATGTGGCCCTGCTGTGACCTTTCTAAAGTAATCTAGAGAATTTTATTTATTTATTTTGTAATGTCTTCGAGAGAAAAACATAATATGACCCCAAGCCTCGTTCTTATTCTTATTTAAGGTTGATGGGAATACCACCCTTTGGATGAAAATAATGAATTTACTACAAATTGTCTATTTATAACAAGAAGGTTTCACTTAGGTGACCTGTCTACTTTGCCCTACTGAAAACATAATATTTTTTCAGCTGTAACATTGCCTTGAGTTCATATAGTGCCTTTTTCCTCCCCCTCTTTTATACGCTGAATGACATGTGAGGTTTTTTTTAATTTTAATTGAAAAAGTAATATATTTGGCGGCATTAGGATAAAGAATGGTCCCTTACAGTTAGGTATATAATGGAATATTGGAAAACTTGCTCATGTAGCTTACCCTCTCATCTTACAACATATGTAAACAGTGAGGTTTTTAGTTTTTGTTTGTAATATTTGGATTACTTATTTTGGAAATTTAAACATTATACTTCTTACATCTACTATTCTTCACTAGAATAAAGATACTATAGAAGTTTTGAGAATCATGGAATTTTCTTGTTGCCTTCACTTGACTCTGGTTTATTATGTAAACAGTGAGCTTCTTGTCACAGAGACTATATCTTACCTTATTTAATATGCTGTGCATGAAAACAGTAGATGTTTCATAATTAAGTTAAATGGAATTTATATAAGCTATAAATCTTTAATGGGTGTTTTAAAAATCTTTAAGAGAAATCCATGACAGTTCATGGACTTTGGAATCTCACCTGGTTTCAAAACCTGGCTCAATCGCATAACTATGTCCCTCTAAACTTCATCTCTGAAGTAGGGATAATAATCCCTACATTGCAGGGCTGTTTTGAGCATTATATAAAACAGTGCATGTCAAGGATTTAATATAACGTATAATATGTAGGGATTCAGTAACATTAGCGATTGATGATGCTGTAACACTACTATTTTAATTATTATACTGAACTCTGTGAGATTCTCCCTTACTCCCTTTTTAAAAAGGATAGACACTGCTTATAAAAAAATGTTGAAAGCATTATGGGGATTATGCCTACCTTGGAAACATAGTAGCCACTAAACCAATATTAAAAAGAATAAAATATTATTTTGAGGTAGGAGAAATCATTTAAAGCTTCAGGTTTGAAGTCAGACAGTACTAGCTTTGAGTCTTAGTTCCGCCACTTAAATATTCTCCGATTTTAAGTGAGTAGCTTATCTTCTGACTCCAGTTGCCTCATCTTTAAAATGGAAATAGTAAAAGCCTACCTTAAAGTGCTGTTGTGAGAATTTGAGACAGTATTTTTAAAATATCCAGTGCTTGGCACTGTTAATAGTTTATTATTATTGTATTGCTCCACTTTTCTTCTCCATGTTCTCTGGTCTTTCTTATTTATTATTATTATTTTTTTAATTTACTTTCACTAGCTATCCATCTTTACACTTGCCCACAGTTCCTTTTGGCTCCTCAGTGTTCCATTTCACATTTATTTCCTTTTTTTTAAATCACGTTTTTAATGACTTATAATGACCAATTAATTGACCATAAAGTAGAGGAGTGAGTGTGGGAAAGAAAAGAAGCGGCTGAATATCTTGGTAAATTTTGAATATAAGTTGTTAGCTAGCCTTTATTTTCTCTAAACTACATTTCCCTTATGTGATAATAAAGCAGTGAACCAAGTCTGTGGGTGTTTGATGACAATATCTAGTTAGTTTTTATAGTCTCAGCTCTGAAAATGTGCTTTTTGAATTTGTACATTGTTTAATGAGTGAATTCTTGTCTTAATTTTTGACCATTAAATTTATTTGACCATTAAATTTTCTTTTAAATTTTTAATAAAGGCTGAATTTTTCCACATGTAAACCTTTACGATAATCCTTCAAGTAGCAAGTTGTTTTAAACTGTTTATTTAAAAATAAATCTGCTAGTAGAATTATGATTTTGTTGTTATAAGGACTATAACTTCCAGGATGTATTTGTTACTGAATATAGAAGATATCCACTTACATACTTTAAATTGTTCAATTTTTACAGAAGACAAGACACAACTTAAAACCTTCTTACCATAAAAGGACAGGATATCATGTAGGCTTACTTCCCAGCCACTACTTCTCAGCCACTGTGTAACATATCTATTTCAACAACTGGACAGTTTCAAAACTAATATGTTGCCAGACTCTGTTTATTGGCCTTGAAGATATAAATCAAGAATGGTGAGCAGTGCACAGAAGAGACTAGGCCCAGGTTTCTGGTATATTTAGTGTAATTTTTTACACTCAATTCAGTGAAAGTAATTTTATTTATTTGGTAAATATATAAATTCTGGGATTTGCCTGATATATATTAGTGACAGTTGGCTTTGAAATAAATGTGTTGTACACTGAAAAAAATTAACTCGTGGGATGATAGAATTTTTAGGTTCTGAAGTATCCTAGAGATTAACTTCTTTTTATAGGAAAAAATTAAGATTTAAAGAATAGAAGTGATTTGATCAAGTTCACAGTTAACCTGGGAACACAAGACAACTTTCTTAGTCTGGCATTTGTGGCCCTAAATTGCCCATAGGGTTTTTATGCTTTTCCTATATTTGTTTTATGAAGGAATGAAAACTTGACAAAAAATCATTAGGTAAAGCAGCTAATCCAAAACAAAGAAAATCATTGAAAAGATGGACTGTATGTATTATGTAAAATTTGAATTACACAATGATTTTTAAAATTATAAAGCCATACATATGAGAACTGTGCTGCTTAAAATTATGCATCACTTTAAACAAATCAATATTAGGATAATGATATGTTGCATATATTTTGACTTTGAACTTGCAATGTAAATTGTGATAACGTTTATTCATCCAATAAAAGCTGTATTCCCCAGAGACCATGTAATAGTCTGTTTTCAGACAAGTTGAAGATGCTTAGTAGAGTTTAAAGCTCAGCTTTTTAAAAAAGTGTATGAATGGGAGTACTATTTAGTTTCTTGAAAGATGCTCTAAATGTAAACTAACATCATTATCAAAAGCCTTATATATCAAGAATCTAATGTTGGACTTACATGAAGGAAAGACTCTGCCCTTTGGGTGTTTGTGTTCTAAGTAAGTTTTGGTACAGATCTAAAGACAGCATACAGACAACCTGAAAACCATCGCTTAAATGCATAAAATAATTAAAATAACAATATAATCAGATGTTTTAGTGAGTACTGCCTATAAAATGAATTATTTATACTTCTCTTACATATGTTATTGGAGTGTTTTATTAACATGCCTGCATTTTCACCAAACCAAGTTCCTCAGGGGAACAGGAATCATATTAGGTATATTTGCCTAGTATGCTGGGACTACAGCAGGTACTGAATAAATAAAGAAGGATGAGAGCTTGTGTAGTTCCTTGTCTGTTCTGTTTCACTTCAAAATCAGGAGGGCTTTGATAATCTGGAGCTTACCTCTATGTCTCTCTCCTTTTGAGTTGCTAAGTCACAAAGTATTAGAAACACATGACAGCAGATCAATTTTTGTTGACTGCATAGATGGATACATGGCTAAAATGTGAAGTACAGATGAGGCAAGAGGAAATTTATTGCTTTTCTTGGAAAGAGAGATGAGTTTAGTATTTATTTGAGTAGTGGAAGGAAGAGAATCTTAATGACTATGGGGGGCAATGGGCTTGATGAGTAGTGAAGGCTAGGAACCTACTCATCAAGCATCATTGTCTTTGGACCCACTCACGAAGGAATAGTTAAAGGCACTGTGATCAGGTACAACAAACATTTGATTGAGTATGTTAAAGAGATGCAGAAAAGTTCTGTGGTAGGAAATAGTTAAATCTACCATCTGTTCAGGTCTCTAGCAGAATTTAAAATAACTCCAGGATATATGTTTTAACCATTTTGAGGCTTAACTGGTAAAAAAAAAAAAAAAAAAGCTTTCTTTACCAGGCCATATTCCCATTGAGTTATAGTAACATTTTTTATAGTTCTGATGATTTTAAGGATTTAAATGTGTTCCTATATTGTGATTTTGTGTGTTTGTTACTGCCTTGAGAGGCATAGTTTTTATATAATTCTACACAGCACAGTGTTGACAATAATAATACAATTTTTCCTGAAAGTTTTGTAAGCTCTGTAGCAGGAAGCAATGTACTGTAAATCTGTCACTTCTTGCAAAGTCTTTCCAGACAGAAAGACTGTTTTTCAGCTGAATGCACTTTACTTTTACATTTTGTTATGCTTTCTGTATCTTACTGCTCTGTTGGCTTAGTACATCATGAAATTTCCTTTACATAATTACTTTTGTTTAAACACCCATACTTTCGATGATAATAATGAAATTAATTCCATATTTTCATATAAATATAGCTTCAAAAAAATAAAAATGGCTTCCAAAAGACCGATAACCAAACCAAAAATAAGCAAAGGATATGAAAAAGCAGTTTAACCAACCAACCAAAAAACAAACAAAAGCTTGTAAACCTGAGAGGCTCAGCTTCACTAATAAGAGGGATGTAACTATAAGATGATATATCATCACCCATCAGATTGGCAAAGATAAAACAGTTTGATAAAACACAGTTTTTGTGGGGATAGAGAAATAACTCCTGTAAGAAAATAGCTACTTTTGTGTTAGGGGTCTCATTAGGGGGTAGGAAATCCTCTAAAACTGATTTATGTGAATAGTTGTACAACTTGGTAAATTTACTAATAACCATTAAATTGTACACTTAAAATGGAGTAAAGACATGATATGTAAATTACACTTCAATAAAGAAAAAAAAGAAAATAGCTACTTTTATATACTGTTGGTGGGAGCATATATTGGTACAGCCTTCTTGGAGGGCAATTAGGCAATATTTGTCAAAATTAAAAATGCACTTGTCCTATGACTCAGGGAATCCACTTCTAAGAATTCACCTTCAGATATGTAAGTTTACAAAGTGTACTTTGGTATTTAAAAATGTTCATTGCATCCACTCTAAATATCTGTTCATAGGAGACTTTAAATAAACTTTACTATTTCCATATATGTGTATGTTTGTATGTATAAAATTGAAAAGTATGTAACAATGTCTTTATTAGGTATGTACTTTGGTACAAAGATACATGCATACACATACAAAATTCTACACAGATGAAGACCAGAGGTCTGGGACAGAAGGGAACTTTATTTCATTGTATTTCTATAATTCTGTTTGAATTTTTGTTTGTTTTTTAAAATCATATATATGCTATACTTTTTTATCAGTTTTAATAACTTTTTTGAGGTATAGTTTACATGCTATGAAATTTATGAGTTTAAAATATTAATTCCATGGGTTTTTTATTGTTTACTGAGTTGTGTGTACATCTATCCCTATAAGGTAATTTTAGAACCTTTTCATTGACCCCAAAAGAAACCCGTACACATTAGCTGTCCCTGTTCAGCACCCCTCACTCCCCCAGCTCTAGGCAAGTACTATTCTACCTTTTGTAAATAGATTTGCCTATTCCAGAATTTCATATAAATGATGTCATACAATGATTGGTCTTTTGTGACTGGCTTCTTTCACTTAGCATATATATTCAAGGTTCATCCATGTTGTAGTATGACAAACTTTTTTTTTTAGTTTAACAAATGTTGACCCTTCTTTTCTTGGCGGGGACCGGGCGTGTGGTCCCGCTCCCCGTTTTGTACGGAGGCAGAGTGAAAGGCCTCCGGCCCCCTTGGCGTCATGTCTTCGGTGCTGGCGGCTTCCCGTCCGCCGGTTCTCTCCTCAAGCGCCGGGACACCAGGTTTCATAAAGGAAAGAAAAAACAATGTTAAAAAAAGTGAAAATAGCAATTTTTAAATTACTTTTTTTAAGTATATTGCTCAATAGTTTTGGAATGGTAGGGGAGTACAGAGAAATTATTTCTTGTTAAAAAAGTTACCGTTTATTGAACATCTATGATGAACTAGTCATATTAGTCTTTATGTATGTTATATCATTTAATTCTTATAGCATATGTAACAGGTAGTATTATATTGTTTCTACAAATGAGCAAATTGATAGGATCATTAATTTTTTGTGTCAGTTTATACATAAAGTATATATGTGTGCAGATACATACTTTACAACCAAAGTTAAAAATATGTCAAGTGTTCTAACATTGCCACATTACACAGTGAAAATGTCACTCACTAACCAGAGATGTCCAATAGAAGTTTTTGCAGTGATGAGAATGGTGATATCTGTTCGTCTTTTATGGTATCCACTACCACATATGGCTTTTGATTACTTGTGATATGGCTAGTATGAATGAGGAACTGAGTTTTAATATTATTTAATTTTAATTACTTTAAATTTAAATAACCATACTCTGCTTCTGGCCAGGAAGTAATACCACTGATTGGATTTACTCTCTTAACTGGAAAATTGAAAGACTGGATAGAAAAAGTGGACAAAATATATGAAAGAATGGGTTGCAAGATCTTGCATATTAAGCACTGAACAACAGGGTTCCCTGAGATATGGGAAATAAATGAGTCTGTGTGGGAAACATTTACACTAGTTTATTGCCTTGAGAGAATTTCCAGACATGTATCAAAGAGGAGTCACTCAGACAAAACCCAGAGGACTTTCTGAATGAGGAAATAAAGCTGAAAGTGTAGGCAGACCATGTTGGATAGCCTCCACAGAACAGAGGCCTAGAAAGGAAAGTACTCAGCTGATTACTGTTTAGGGCATGTATATGAGAAAACTACTCTAGGCCAAGGAAAGAACACCTGAAGGTTTAGAGGTCTTTAATTGCATGCTTGGCACTCAAACAGGAATAGGAATAGTGTCTGTTCGTATTAGCCAAACTGGAAAATCTCAAAGATTCATGTGACATGGGATAAAGTACACATAAGGTTTTACTTCAATAAATTATAGGGAATAATTAGCCCTTTATTTTGCACTAATGCAGCCTCCCTTAATATATCTTAAAAGCAAGTCCTTAAAAGATTGAACTGTTTCCAAGTAACTGTGTCCTGAACAAAGTTCAGGAAGATTTATAGGAATACAAAAACATACAGCACCCATCAAGGTAAAATTCAGAATGTTTGACATCCAGTAACAATTTACCACTGTGCAATAAGAAACAGGAAAATCTGACTCATAATGAGGAGCTAAATCATTCAGTTAATACCAAACCAGAACTGACCAATGTTATACCTAGCAGGCAAAGACATTAAAAAGTGTTATAATAACTGAATTCCATAGCTTCAAAAATTTAGAGACATGAAGATAGGAAAAAAATCCAAATGAAAATTTTTAGAGATGAAAATTGCAATGTGTGATATGGAAAGTTTATTGGATGACATTAATGGCAGATTATTCATTACAGAAAAAATATTAGTGAACTTGGAGACATAAAAATAATCTAAAATGAAATACAGAGAAAAGGGAAATATTTTGCACAAACAGAACATCTATGAGTTGTGAATGACCTATTATACGTGTAACTGGAGTTCCTGAAGGAGAGTAAAAGAGTGAAGAAAAAATATTTGATGAAATAATTGCTGAAAATGTTTTCAAATTTGATGGAAACTATAAATGCACATATCCAAGTAGCATAATGAAACCCTAGTACAAGAAACATGATGAAGACCAAAGCATATCATAACCAAATTATGAAAAGACATTACAGTGACGTGTAAACTACTGAAAGTAAATGAGTTGTCAACCTAGAATTCTATATCCAGCAAAACTATATTTCAAAACAAAGTGAAAAAAATTTTTAGACATATATTTTTAAGGAAAAGTGATTAAAATGTGATAAGTTTATATATATGTGTGTGTAAATATATACATATAAATAATGTCTTCGAGTTTACTAATATTTTCTTTGACAATGTATAATTTGCTATTAATGCCATCCAGTAAACTTTTTATCTTGCACATTATGATTTTCATCTCTAGAAGTTTCATTTGGATTTTTTTTCCTATGTTTATGTCTCTAACTTTTTGAGCTATGGAATTCAGTTATGATAACTTTTTGAAATTTCTTTGCCTTTGAATTGTAACGTGTTTTTCAGTTCTGGTTTGGTATTATTTGACACACACACATGTACACAGTAGATAACAATAATAGAACACAGTTCAGGAGGGGAGAAATGGAAATACACTATTGAAAGGTCGTCATACTATATGTTAAGTGGTATGATTGAATGTAGTGGTGTCATTTGAATTTGAGTGTAGACTGTAACAATTTAAAGATGTGTACTGTAAACCCTAAAACAAGCATTAGAATTAGCCAACAAAGGAAAGAAAATGGAATCATAAAAAAAACTCTCAGTTAATACAAAACAGGAAAAAAAGAAGAAAAAATAAACAAGAGACAAATGGAAAAATAAATAGCAAGATGATAGATTTAAATCTAAACATACCAATAATCACATTAAATATAAATAGTCTAAATACCCCAATTAGGAGGCAGAGGTTTTCAGATAGGATAAAAAAGCAAGAATCAATTATTTAATATATACTGCTTAGGAGCAATGCACTTCAAATACAAAGTCTCCAATCAGTTAAAACTAAAAGTTAACACTAAAGAAAGCTGGAGTTACTGTCAGACAAATAATGAGAGAATGTTATAAACTGCTTTTTGTGTATGATCAATAGGTTTATTATCTTGGTTATGATGGTGATTTTACAGTTTCACACCTATGTCAAAACTTACAGGCTGGGTGAGGTGGCTCATGCCTGTAATCCTAGTATTGTAGGAGGCCAAGGCAGGAGGATCACTTGAACCCCAGGAGTTTGAGGTTGTAGTGAGCTACAATGTCTTCAAAAAACCCCACAAAATTGTACACTCTTAGTATGTGTAGTTTGTGTTAGTTATACTTCAGTAAAGCTATTAAAGCATTTAAATAGACACAAGTGTCCAGTAACTGCAGTATTGGAGTGTAGAGTAGTATTCTGTAAACTCCTTGAGGGTCAGAATTGTTTTTAAATATCCTCTGTATCTAGCAGAGTAACTGCTTGCCCAGTATTTGTTTAATGAAGGAATGCAAGATACAGCTAGCTCAGTAAGCATGGATATACCACTTACCTTCTCAGAATCTAAGTTTTCTGATATGAAAATCTGTGACAGTTTATTTTGAAGTTCCCGTTAGCTCTTATATTCTGTAATTTGAAACATAGAGAAAATATTCATTATTTAACTGTAGATTTACCTGGGAAAGTACTTTGTTAAAGTTGCAGTGATAAATCAGCAGAGTTTAAAATAACTTTAAAAACCTTACTTAGCTAAAAATGAAATCCTTTCTTTACCATTTTTAATTAAAATAATTTTAAATGTATTTTACAGTAAGTTCCAATCTTTCCTGATAAAATCCAAAGTCCTTCGAGAGGCTGTGTTCATTTGGTCCCCTTGCTTTCTCTCATCTCCTCAGTGTCTCTGCTGACAAGTTTCTGCTTTTTTGACCACTTTGTGTAAAATAACAATTCCTGGCTGGATGAAGTGGTCACACCTGTAATCCCAGCACTTTGGGAGGCTGAGATGGAAAGATCACTTGAGGCCAGGAATTTGAGACCAGCCTGGGCAACATTGCCAGACCACATCTCTACAAAAAAATAGGGGAAAAATTACCTGGGTGTGGTGTGGATGCCTGTAGTCCCATCTACTTGGGAGGCTGAGCTGGGAGGATCACTTGATCCTAGAAATTTGAGGCTGCAGTGAACTATGAATAAGTCACTGTACTCCAGCCTGGGCAGAGTGAGACCCTATCTCAAAAAAGAAGCAAGCAAACAAATAACAATTCCCACTCTCCTGTATTTTTATTTCCTTATTCTATTCTATTTTCCTCTAAAACTCTGACCATACTATTTTTTTTTTTTTTAATATTTTCTCTCACCTGACTAGAAGAGAAGTTCCATGCGGGCAAGGACTTTGTGTATTGTTTTAAGTTCTAGAACAGTGCCTGGTACATAGTAGGTGTTCAGTAAATATTTGTTGAATGAGTTGATCAATTATACTACAATATCCCTTTGATTTATTCCCCTGCTTGTAAAGATTTTCATGTCTTGAATCCCTGTTGTATAAAAAAGGGAGCTCCAGTTAATTATTGGTGATTTTATAATATTAATTATAAAAAAGGGAGCTCCAGTTAATTATTAGTTAAAAGGGCTGTCTCTTTAAAAACAATTTCTTTCCAGATTTATGTCTCTGGTTTAAATTTTTATATCTAGATTACGTCTGTGAGTAACAAAAGATAAAAACAATCTGCTGAGTGCCTGGTACATTTATAAACTTCATCTCATTGACTCTTTCCAACAATTCAAAGAGATATTATCATCCTTAGTATAGATAAGAAATCTACCTAAGGCTTAGGGAAAATCATAAAAAGCAACCAAAGTCACACAAAATTAGAATTCTAACCCAAATCTACCTTACTCCAAAACTTGAGTTCTTAAACATTGTACTTTTTTCCAGTTGCAAATGTATTATTTTTAAGATTAAGTATCAGTTTAAAATGAGCACAGATAGGTTTAGTGTGTTAGGATAGAGCATAGCAACATTCTGAGGGAAAGAGACTTTGGATATTTTCTTTAGAGAAGGTTAGAAAGTGTGGGAAAGATTTGTGAGGCATTTATAGAGAGGCTTTTGAGTGTGGTCTGCAAGGAAGACATTGACTGTTGCAGGAAAAGCATGAAGCATTGAACACTGGAGAAGGATGGCATTGCCCAAAGGGATAGAATGAGAGGGAAATAAAAAACTTGGTTTCATGATCTGGGTTTTGGTTGGCAAATTGTAGCCAAGAAATAAACTCACTTGGACTTTAACTTATAATTGATTAATCAATAACTGAAAATCATTTCACATGCTTTATGTCTCTAGAAACAGTGAAATGAACCTTGTGCATCATGGATAGAATAATTTTAAGTCAATGGAAAAAAGAAAGAGGGAAATGAAGGAGGGAGTTAAGGGGAAAGGGAGGAGAGAAAAGTATGTGCTTTTATTAGAAAAAGAGATTTTATATACATAATATAATAATTGTTATATAAATATGTATAATATTTATTTAATAGTAATTGTTACCAACCCTTTGTTGGTTGGTGTGTTTATATGTTTCTAAATCATTCATGCCAAATTTATAGGCTAAGATGGCAAACTTATCAAGCTTGATTTGTAAGAGCGAAACTATTGTACTTTCCTTGAGTGGACTAGAAATTACTTTTGTTGGAAATAGCAAAACACTGTTTTACATCATTTTCATTTGTTATTCTTTTGGTTAGCCTTTACAGTTGATAGATTGTTCTTTAGTTTTCTATGATGCAAGGCCATTGACAATTCTTGTGCTTAATTTACATCATTATTATTACCATAAGAATGCATTTTACAACTTCCCTTTTTTACAGAGATCCACTTCGTTGGCATAACAAAGCCTTTAGTCAGGACTGGGTTCTGGATTCCTTCCATATACCATTTCAGTATGTTTCCTTTAGTATGATGTTTTTGAGGAGATCTTCTTCAATTCAGATTTATTGTGTGTTCTTATGCCTTCTTTTAGAGGAATTGTTTTAAAAAAAATCTAGTCTGTATTCCACAAAGGATGATTATATTTTTGTGGAGCTTTTTTTATTGATTAGAATTGGTTGACAACTGGACTGTATTTTACATTTAAAAAGTCTGGTTGTCTTGATATAATAGTTATTATAATAAGCTTTCTTTCTGATGTATTCACTGACTTGATTATACAAAAGCTATTATCCTTCTTTTTTTAGTTACATGCTTCTTTGGACATTCTAACAGACAAGCTAAAAAATTGGCTTTTCCTTTTTTGAACCTTCGTACCCTTCTATGGAGTCTGTGTAACTTGTCTGTGCATGTATGTATGTGTGTGTGTATTAAGTGTGTGTAATACACATGTATATATTATAACTATATATAAATACAGTTTAGTATTGCCTTAATATGACTTATATGAAAGGTAGAAAATATATGTACATGCCTAATTTTGTATGTCCTTTTTATTTTTTCAGGCACAAGATTTAATAGTGGGTATTTTGTTATTATAAGTCACTCAAATGATGATGTCAGTGTTCTTTTGCAAATTATGTATTTTCTTCTTTTTATAGGTTCTTTTGTTCTGCATCACAGCTGCCATGTACATGTTCTTTTTCAGGTATGTTCTGTTATACTTATTTAGTTTAATACCAAAAATAGTATCCCATTGTAATTTCTTTGTCAACCATGAAACTAAAATATTCCCCAAATAATTATACTTTACAAGTGGCATAATTTTCTTTTCTCTAGAGTGGCCAGAAATAAATCACTACTCCTTTGTGAGTAAAGTGAAAGAGAGGGAAGGAAGATTTGCTTTTTCCCCCTCCAAATTAATTTTCTTTTATTTCACTGTTAGTATACTCATTTGAATAGATTTTTAAAATTTTTTTCTGAATTTAGGCAGAATTCAATCCCAGCAGAAATGACTACGCTTTTAATAAAATTAGCACTTAATTGACAAAAGCAATTATGGATTTTTACTAAGGTATATTTGGTAGATATATTAAAAAAAAGAAAGATGCTTCAACCATACCAGAATTTTTAAGTTACTAATTTCCCACCAGAACATCCTAATAATATTTGATAAAGCACAGTGATACAATTTTAAATTATTTTGACCTTTTAAAAATATGCTATATGCAAATGTAAAATAATTATTTTACTGTTATTATTCTTGTAAAGTGACAGTCATGCTGTTATAAGGGGAAAAATATACAAAGATTCAAGATAGAGAGAACTTGATCTGCAAAGGATTGATACTAGGATGCATAGTATGTCTTATCAGTCATTAGTGACTAAAAAATTATTGAATTTTTGTCTTTGTGAAATTGATTTATTTATTATTTTTACTGTATCTTCGTATGTACTATACTATTCCAGTGGCTCTTTCCTATATTTTAATAACTTAAGGATGGGTTGAGGGGGTTTGGAACGATGACTATTTTATTTCATTTCCAAAAACTTAATATAATTGGGTTCAGATACATCATTAGGACAATATTACAGGAAGTTCACATAGTTTATATCTTTGTGTTCTTTCTCATCTGAAGATATAGCATATCCAGTGGGGAAAATGCAATCATAAAAAGTTAAAATGTTAGAAACATAACTTGTGTTGATATGCACAGGAGAAAAGTACAATAGCAAGTAAATTTTCTTTTTGTGAAAATTTCTAACAGAACAGATAGTTAAAATCCTTTCCATTATGACACAGAAGCATATATGACTAACATTTAGTATTTCTTAGGCATCAGAAGTTTTTGAGGTTTAAAAACAAATTGTTGAATATACTGATACATGCCCAATTTATAGCATGGTTCTAGGAAATTATGTTTTGAAAACTGCTACCATCAACCTAGTATTTTTGGTGTAGAAAGAAAATCAACCCTATAAATATGTGTTTTGGTGCAGAGCTACGGAACCTTTTCCTGTTTCAGTCACAAAGTCTGGGTTAAAAACAACAATTTAAAATACTTTCCAGAAGGCTCAATACAAGGTTTAAGTGCCAAGATAAACAGTTACAATTTTCTGAGGTAAGGGGTTGTTTTTCTCCCAAAAGAAGCACTATCACCAAATTCAGTGTTCTTGGCAGAAGTTAGTTTGAATAAATCAACAAGGGAGGTTTGGTAAATGGTAAAATAAAACCATTTATGAAGTACTACAACAAAACAAAACAATGTTATATGTTTGTCTGAACTCTAGCTTGTGTTTGGAACGAACAAATAATATTGTATGTAGCATTTGGCAAGTCCACTTGCATTGGGATATTTTATTCTTAAAATTAAATTTTACTATAAACACATACATTTGAGGATATGTATTCCATTTATTAACAAATTGTTTTAAATCTAATAGCATGAAATTAGATAATTAAATATCAAATGATATTTTCCCCAGGACTCCATTTTTGGTAACCTTGTTTGAGAAAAGGATAAGGGAAAAATTTGGAATGAGTCAACTTGTGTTTTTATCCTAACCTATCAATGGGAAAAAGGGAAATTAGACCCCCTTTCAATAAAAAGAAAATATGCCAATTGTTTTTTAAAAGAAAGAACTTGAGGAAGTAGTTTCATAAGTATTTTCTAAAGTTGTCACAAGTTGTGATGGTTTTAGTATGAATTTACCTAAAAAGCAACAAAGTGTTTTTGGTATTGAAAACTATGCTTAACACAATGTGTAATGAAATATCTTACTTTTGCCAGTCTCTTGAATAGTTGTTTATAGTTCTTTTACATAAACTGTATACATGATGATCGTGATTTTCAATTTGAACACCAGAAGTAAGGTTTAGTTGAAATGGAATCCTGGATTCCATTCAAAGGCTTGGGTTTAGGGAAGGTAATGTGTGAAGAGAGAACTTTAGTTCTGTTCCAATTTTTAGCCAGCTGGCGTACCAGCCATGAGATGTCTATCCACACCAACACATGCTATGGATTCTGTTATGGATTGGGGGACAAAGGAGGACCAAACATATTTCGAAGATGTTTGGAAAGAAGAAGACTCTTTGTATAATCTCAGTGGGCATTCTTCATAATGGTTCTGCTTCTTTTGTTTGATCACTTTGTTATTACGCATGCTGTTGTCATTCACTGGTGCATCTTCCAGCATTGTCTATCACTATAGATTCAGGCCAAGCAGAAGTCATGGTTGAAAACGCGATAGAAAATTTTGTCACATGCACTCCTTTAAAGCATTTCTTTACTTCCAAATATGTATTTATGGGTAAAGCAGCCTGAGTTTTTTCAAGTCGAAGGATTTATCATAGTTCTTGATTTGAGCTTTACTGAGATCTTCCCAACAGTTATGTGGAGGGAAAAAAAATGAGTTTTTTTCCTATTAGCTCATTTCTGTTTTAATTAAGCAAAGGAAAGATTCAACAACAAATACCAAGTGAAACTATTGCACTTAATCATGCTCATAAAAACAATGAAAAATGCAACACTTTTAAACATTAATTCATTGGTCTGATTTTCAGCATTAGGTATGTATGAAGCATACTAATATTTGAGAGAAAGGAAGTAATTTGGCATCATTTTTCTTTAAATAAATTAATCTAATATGGAATCATAAAGCATATTATATTATAACAGCCTTAATCACAACCTAGTGAGTACTAGCTGGAAATTCTTTCCACATACCTTTGCAAAGGAAACAACAAATCTAACAGTTTGTTTAAACATTTAAATTGAATGGCTCAGACTTGTCATAGCAGTTAATCTATAGACTATATAGGACTGATTCGTAATAGACATATTGTAAATAATCTGATGTCAACATTGGAAAAACATTGCATTTTTAGTTAGAAACCAGGGCAAATGAAAGTTTATTGTTGTGTTTTAAACATATTTAGAGACAGTATATTTTTGCCATTTGATGAATTCTAATCAACTCCCTGTAAAGGCACAAATAATAAACCATTTCATTAGTCTCAAGGTATAGATTTAGTGTTTGTATTTAAGAATGCCAGACTATTTACTGGCTGGACAACTTGCAGTTCTTGAGTGAAAGACACTTGTGATTGTCCTTGAATGTCTTTGCATAAGCTTACCCTAGTATCTTTAAAATAACTTTAACAGCAATATCATGGTCTTTCAACTGTTTACTGATTTTTCAATGAAAGTCCTTTATCAATTAGATTCTATTTTTAAAAATATTGCTTAAAAATACACAAATGCCCAGTCTAAAAATTATATTATATATGGCATTTGGAGGTTAAAAAGTTTTACTTTAGGGATAGGAGAATTTGCCCCGAATGATGAAATTTTATTTTAAAGAGATTACTTAAAGCAATGCAGAGAGTGAAATGGAGACTTGGAGAGGGCACATGACAGGTAACTGGGGGAGGGGGGGTCCTGTTGCAGTTATCCAGTAGAGAAATGGTGAGTACCTCACTGAAGGTTATGGTAATGATATCGTGGAGACTGAATTTATCTGAGACACAAGGATTGCTGCTTAGATGAAGAAGAGGAAAAACACTGTAAGGTGAACAAATTAGAAAATAGGAAAATTGAGTGGAAATTGAGTACAGGTTTTGCAAATAATGAGTCTGAGATGCTTTCATTACATTCAGACAGAGACATATAGATATCAGTTGGGTTATTTGGTGCTCAGGAGATAAATCTGGGCCTGTGATAGAAATTTAGTATTATTAGCATATAGAAAAGAGTTTGCATCATGCAAGCAGATGTTATTCCCTGGTGAGAATATGGAGAGTTAGAAAAAGGGGTCTGAGTGTGGACTGGGGAATACTGACATTTGAAGTTTAGGCAGTGGGAAAGGAGTCAGTTAAGGAGAGGCCAGAGTTGTAGCAAGAGGCATTATAAATATCTTAAATTAAGGGGCTATACGTGGCTGTCACCTGGCTATTTGACTTTGGACAAATTACATGACTTCTGTATACCTCAGTTTCTTCTTTATGAAAAAGTGTAACCTAACATATGGGCCTCATAGGTAGGGTTGTGAAGATTAAATAAGACACAGGGTCTTTCAAATGATTTTGGATGTGACCCAAAATAAGAACTACATTTTATATTGTGTGACTATATATATCAATTTCCCAGAATAATACTTGACCTTGCTACATGTGATACATTTGGATATTTTCTATTCTAAATCATTTATTTAAAAAGCTGCTTGGACTCACTAATGGGTAACAGCCAGCAGTATGAAAAAACATGGAGCTAATACAGGTGAACTCCTAGCACAGTGATTGGTCCCTTAGCAAAAGTATAGTTAAGAGTAGTGATTATTGTTTTGTGGGTGGGTTTTTTGTTTGTTTGTTTGTTTGTTTTTCAGACAGGGTCTCACTCTGTTGCCCTGGGAAGAGTGCAGTGGTGTCATCATAGCTCACTGCAACCTCCAACTCCTGGGCTCAAGTGATCCTCCTGCCTCACCTCCCGAGTAGGTGGGACTACAGACACGTGCCAAGACACCCAGCTAACTTTTCTATTTTTAGTAGAGACAGGATCTCACTCTTGCTCACCCTGGTCTAGAACTCCTGAGCTCAAGCAGTTGTGATTATTATTTCTTAACTAGGAGAGAAAGTTAGTTAAAATAGATAATTTTTCAGAAAGGAGGGATTTATCTCTAGTGTTGATGCTGTAGATGTGCCCAGTAAAGTAAGGATTAAAAAGTGTTCATTTACTTTAGCATCCTGGTGGTCAGTGGTAACTTGCTAGAGAAATTTCTGTAGTTGGGTTGGGTAGTGGATTAAGAAATAAATATGAGATGACAAAGTAGAGTGGGTTTAATAAACTTAAGAAGCTTGAGAGAAAGAGAAAGATAGGGCCAGTTGTTAGAGGATTAACAGTTTTTCTTTTGTTTTCTCTCTTCTTTCTCCTTCTCCATCTATCTTACACTAGGGAGCCAGAGCCTAGACTATGGGAAGATTTAAGTGGGTAAGAGAAGGTGGCACAAACAGGAGAGATTGATAAGTTCCAGGATGGGAAAGAGAATGTCAACATATATGGGTAGATTGTCAAACTTGTCTGAGACCAATCACGATAAATGATTAAGGGAAATTAAGACTGTATTTGGAAGCTTTGGACACGTGATTTAAGTGAAAGAGGACTGATGGATAGAAGAGGTAGGAAACAGAAAAATCTAATGCTTTTGCTTTTCTAAATACACGGTCATTTTAAAAAGGTAAATTAACTTCATATAAAAACGGACATGGACATATGAAACCAGTATTCCTTAGAAGATATATGCAGATGAAATGAGTTAGTTCTATTATTGGCAACCAAACCTATGAATTTACCAAAAATGCAGAATTTGTCTAATGAAAAGAGGAAATATAGAGATTGTCAGGACTCTTGCTTGCCTCAAAACAAATGGAAAAGGTGAGAGAACATAGGTTCATAAATGTAAATAATTTCCTCCGAGAATGCAAGGCTTATTACTAAGTCATGTGACTAATCTGACTTTCTTTTTTGGTAGAAAACAAACAGAATTAGTCTGTTCATTTGGTGAGTGTGCTCCATCTAAGAATGAGAAACTTATGACAAATCTCTTTTTACCCCACAGCCATTGAGATAGCTGTGCTCAGATAAAGAAATTATTTAAACATTTTATAATGGACATAAATTGTTTTTAGTAGAAAGCAAATAGAAATATTGTATGGAGAAATAGTATGAACCGAAAATGGAATCCCCTAAAGTAAGGACTTAATGGGATATAATCATGTCAAAAACGGTCAGTTGCTTTTCATAAACTTTCTGTAGCCTTGTTTTCACAACAATAAAAGTGACATTTTTAGTTAGTTTTCTAAATGCAAGTATTTTGTTTGTTATTTTCACTGATGTCAAGGTTCAAGAAGTGAATGACATTCCTGTGTTATTAAATCAATGAAAAGTTTATACTATTAACATGCTGTTATCATTCATTGCCAGTAAGCTTATTCTAATTCCACAGTAGTTCTGAGAGATTCTACTGGAGCTTCTTTGTAAATCAGGATAGTGGTTTGCAGTTAAATTAAAGGCTGAGCCATAATTATGTATATATATTTTTTATACTAGAAGCCTGGTATATACTTTGGACTCAAAGCAATTTTAATCTCTGTTAGCATTAAGCTAAATCAGGTTGGTACTTTGCAATCTTACTTCTTTTTTATTCATCCTGTAAGTTACAACTTCACTAGAATTTTGTAGTAACAGTAGTTGCATCATGAGAAAGAAGTAAAATTTTTAAAGTTTTATAAATTGTATTTATAAAACATAATTTTTATAACATTATAAAAACATAATTTTTATAAATTCAGTTTCCTCTTTAGGAGTTGTGAGAAATGAAAATAAGTTTTTTTAATGACAGTCTACAGATTTTAACAAAGCATTTTTCAATAAAGCATTTTTGTTTTGAGCAAGAAGAAAATTCTCTTTTGTATAAAATTCTGTTATTTGCAGAAGTCTCAGCAAATCAAATATTCATGGTAAAAGAAATAATCATGATAAATTTCCAACAAAAATGGCAAATCATTGAAATAATTTTAATATATTTTTTCTTGACAATGTCAGTAATAGTTATTACTATTGGTGATTATTACAAGAGGGAGTTTTAGGTAAAACAGTACTCAGTAAATGTTATGAATACTTAGTTAAAAATGTTTAATGATTAGAAGTAAAATTATTAGCTTTCCAGTATTTCATTGACTTAATTAAAAACATAAATGTGCTTTAGGAGGTTCCATGGCATAACAGAAATTGTATAGTCTTTGATGCCACACATAACAGACTTCTCTTTAGGTTTTGGCTCTGTACTTTGTGGCCTTTAACAAATTACTTGGCTTCTTTCGTCTTAAATTTTTCATCCATAAAATGATCTCTGTGGCTATGAGGAGTTAGAACAGATACTCGTACAAGAAAATAATATTTTTTTTAATGGTATTTATATTTCCAAGCCCATCTTCAGCTATTTAACCTATAAATGAATCAATACAATATGTAATTGGAATAGTGCCAGTGGTACTATAGAAACAAGTAATATTTATGATAATATTTCTTTGGAAAAATACATTGGTGTCCAGTATGTTAGAGCTAAAGCAAAAGGATTGGGAATTATCTAGATTTAAGCTACTTTACAGAGTCCCATGTTTGGAGCAAGAGTTCAGTGCATGGGCAATGAAAAGTGCGGGGATAGAAGAACAGAATTAGGGCTCTTGGCTGGGTATGGAGGCTCATGCCTATAATCCTAGCACTTGGGAGGCTGAGGCAAGAGGATCACTTGAGGCCAAAAGTTCGAGAGCAGCCTGAGCAGGAATGAGACCCCATCTCTACAAAAAATAGAAAAATTAGCCAGCTGTGGTGCTATGCACCTGTAATGCCAGCTATTTGGGAGGCTGAGGCAGGAGGATTCATTGAGCCCAGGAGTTTGAAGTTGCAGTGAGCTATGATGACACCACTACACTCTAGCCAGCACAATGGAGTGATACCCGATCTAAAAAAAAAAAAAAAAAAAAAAAATAGCGCTCTTAGGGAGAAAATGGTTAAAAACAAAATAGGGTAATCCTGCAAACTGGTGAGCAACGGGTTTAGGATTATGGTTTAAAGTGGGGCTTTTCCTTTCATTCTTTCATTTTCTTTCTTCTCTTTCTCTTCCCCACTCTGACTAGAGGCATTTGGGGCAGCACCAGTTAATGGGACTGGAGAGGAAGGGGTCTTGGAGGGATAGAATGGATGGGTACTCTGGGGCAGGGAAGGGTGGGATGAGGAGGACAGGGCAAAGAAACAAAAAATGTGTTGGCTCTGAATTCACAGAGCTGCAAAATGCTGCCATCCTTCTCTCTATTGCCAGCATTACTCTCAACTAGTTGTTAGTCCATCCATTGAAAACCAGATTAAAAAAATCTGGAAAGATTAAAATAGGTAAAGATTGGAACCAAATAGGGTGTATCCTTTTCACTCCATGATCCAAATATCTCTAGGCATTTTATCGCAACTGGACTAAACAAAGCCACATGTAACTCTTAAAAGTGTCTGCAAGACCTGGGCGTCATGGTGCATCAGTGACAGTCCCAGCTACTCAAGAGGCTGAAGTATGAGGATCTCTTGAGCCCCAGAGTTTCAAGGCTGTAGTGAGCTGTGTCTGTGAATGAGAATAGCCACTCCCCTCAGCCTGGTCAAGACTCTGTCTCTAAAAAAAAAAAAGAGTATCTTTCAGGACTTTTTTATCATCTCTTCATGGCCAAACAGCTGCCATGCAGTTTACTCTTTTTCCCTGCATTTGACTTTCTCCTTTCCTGTCTGTAGGGGAAGGAGTGAAGGGGAAAAGGAAGGATAAGAGGAAATAGAGAGGAAACAATTGCTAAAAGTAGTGGGGTAAGAAGAGGCCTTAGCTATGTTTGGCTAGCATAGCTCCTTTGTATTTAAAGAAAACACATTCATTTTGTGTGTGTCTTCAGTGTGGTTATATGACATTATTTTACCAGAATTTGTTAGTATGTCATCTGCTTGGTAAATTATAAAACTGGGGATGACTTTTCAATTTTATAATGAAATTCATTAATGATTTCAGGGGTCTATTGCAAAAATTGACCGCAAGTTCTGCTTATTACCCCAATGTGTAGGCTACTTACTGTTTCCATATAAACTTCCTTTGTGTTCAAGGAAAGTCTTTTAATGAGGATCTTTTAAAATGAAGTTTGAAATTATTAACTTCTTTGAATTAAATTTCGTATTTACTTTTAATCCAGATACCACTTTATATTTAAGTACTTTTAGAGGATTCATTGTATTAGCCAAAATAAGGGATTCCAGCTGTAGAAACTTATACACCTGTATACCTCAGTTATAATGACTACTTATTCCATCTCATTTAGGCTTAAGATATAAATATAATGTGGTTTTGAAAATATGAGATTAAAATTATTTGGAATAGAGTATGATTTACAAGCTACAGAAATTGGAAGCTGTTTGCTATGAAATGATGGTGAATTGTTTGCAGATACTTTTAAGAATCACTTTTAGCTTTGTGTACTTGAATTATGCTATAATATGATACAATATGATGCCTTGAGAATTTTAAATTTGGGAATTTATGGCTGGGTGCAATAGTGCACACCTGTAATCCTAGCACTCTGGGAGTTCAAGACAGGAGGATCACTTGAGGCCAAGAGTTCAAGACTAGCCTGAGTAACAGTGAGACCCCTATCTCTATAAAAGATAGAAAAATTAGCCAGGCAGGTGGCACATGCCTGTAGTCCTAGCTAATCAGGAGGCTGAGACAGGAGGATTGCTTAAGTCTAGGAGTTCGAGGTTGCAGTGAGCTGTGATGAGGCCCCTGCATTATAGCCTGGGCAACAGAGTGAGACTCTGCCTAAAAAAAAAAAACCATAAATAAATAAATTAAAAGTAAATAAAAATTGGAATTTTTTGATGAATATTAAAAAAGTTGAGAATTATAAAACTTACCCTATAATGAAACATGATGCTCTGTGAATTAGTAAAGTAGATAGCCAGAATAATTTTTTTGTTTTTTTCTTTTAGCCTCTTTCCAGAAGAAGGTACCCAGAGTTTTATAGAGCATTTTAATGGGCAAATGGCCTCAAATTAAGATTATATTAATGTGACTTTTTTGTAAAAAAAAAAAAATATATATATATATATATTTGCTCATTGTAGAAAAGTGAGTAAATACTGCTAAACAATAAAAATAATAATAATCACCCATAATCTCTTTTTTCAAAGATGAGAAACTACCAGCTTTGTGTTCTTCATTACAGGCCATCTGCTCTGTCCCTCTGTGTCTCTCTCCCACCTGCCCTCTCTCTTCCTCTTTTTCTCCCTTCTGTGGCACTTTCCTCCCTCCCTCCTTCACTTTTTTCCTCTCTCCCTGTGTGTGTGTGTGTGTACACGTCTCTCCCAGGCTTCTCAAATAAGATCATGTCATGTAGGCTGAATGATAATATGCCTTTGTATTTCCATATAAGCCATATAAATGGATTCTGATACTAATCTTCTGTTTTCACTAAGAAACTGGTGATAACTCTTAATAATATGGATGTGACTAAACATTCAAGCCTCATATTCTTTCAAGTTCTGGAATCCTCTTCTGTGTGCTAAAATGTCTGCTTCTTGTTTAAGGAGCATTATTACTAATTCCAGAAAGTTCTTAGACTAGACTTTCCTCAAATTTGAATCTTGCTTTACCAGTTGCGAGAAATGCAACAATTCACTGTGTCTTTCTCAAGCCTGATTCCTTGTTTCTATTATTTTCTACTGCTTGAGTTCTCTCAGAGGTGATCAAGGAACACTGTCTTGTAGTTGAGATGGATCTCTGGGGTCCAACTGTGTTGGTTCAAATTCTTACTCCATCTTACTTGTTTTGTGACCTTGGGTAAGTTTCTTAGCCTCTCTGTGCCTCAGGTTTCCCATCTTAATTGAAGACGAATAATAGCATTTACCTCATGGGGTAATTGGGAGTATTAAATACTGCATAGTAAGCACTCAATAAATGTTAGCTGTTTTTTAAAATTTATAGCCGAACTATAAAGATCACATATCATATGATCCCATTTATATGATATATCCAGCATAGATAAATCCGTAGAGATAAAAATTAGATTGGTGGATACCTAAGGCTAGAGTATTTGGAGGGAATGGAGAATGACAACTAATGGGTATTTTTTTTTTAAGGGTAATGAAAATGTTCAAAAAGTAATTGTGGTGATGGATGCACAAGTCTGAATATATTGAAAACCATTGACGGATAAACTTTAAATAGTGAATTGTATAATATGTCAATTACATCTCAAGCTGTGAATTTATTCTCGTATATAAATAAGTCTGGTATGTTCTTGATCAAAATTAAAAGTCACAGATTGCCAGATATAAACTGTGATCACAAGTATGTACTTCGTGTATCTGTAAAGTTTCTTGCTAATAATACATTCCAATTTAGTTTGAATGGAAATTAAACTTATAATATAAATTATCACTTACTTTATGGATTATGTTTGATTATATATTGATATTGATTATATCGTGAAGAACAATTATTTTATTGTATTTTCTATTTATTTGGGGGGGAGGGTGTTTCAAAGTCACTGCATTTGCCATGGGTAATTTTTGAAATGAATGAAGGATATAGGGAATTATATTAATATATTATTTATATCATATTTTTCCCTTCCTTGATCTATTTTAGACCTTTTTCAAAATTATCATAGATAGCAAAAATGGGAAATATTTGGGTTTATTCCAATATATAGCCTTAATACTTCAAGTAGTATATCCATATTTTGAGGCTTATTTTTCATGTTGTATCAGTTCAGTGACTGTGCTTACCAGGAGAGAAAGTACACCATCTACATCCAAGCTCAGCTGCGATTTATAGTAAAACAGAATATTTTCTTCACCATTATCAGTTTTTAGCACAGATTCTGTTCCAGATGAGTGACTAAGTCACTGAACCAGGAGTGTGTTTACCTGTAAGGTGAGCTAGTGGGAATGGGAGAAGCTTTTAAGTTCTAAAATTTCAGCTTTCTGTGTCCAGAGTCTTTCCTAGAAGAAGGGAAAAGTCGATCTCCTCCCTTTTTTATTTTCCCTTGTCAATCACAAAGCCTCTTTGTACTGGTGGGGCCTTGATGGTGACTGAGTGCTGGCTGTTTATCATGTTCCTGTCATCCTCAAATGCAAAATAAAAGGAGAAGGATAACACAGTTTTGAGTTCTCAGGCATCGTGGCAGCCCTGGCCCTGTGAATCTCAGCTGCCCTGGAATTCTTTCTAAAGTGATTTGTCACTGAAATCCAGTATGCAGTTTTTATAGTTTTGAGCTCCTTATGCATGTTTGGAACAAGAATGATATTAAAAATCAGATGATGGAAGACAGTTGAGGTTATCAGATTTGATTTCTTCTGTCACAAAAGCATCAGTTCTAATATTGGAAGCACAATTGCTTTCTTCACTGCTGTTTCTTCCCTGAATGTTAAAAAATGTTTTTTGAATTGAAATAATTCCAAATTCTAATATTGTCGATAAGCCTTCGTTGCAGGGTGTCATTTAAAGATAATTTCAGGGAATGTTATGAAATATAAGACTCTCTTCACCTTACCTTTTAAAACCACCAGCAACTTCTATTGGTATGAAATATGCAGAGAAATTTATTATAGCAAGCCTAACTTGTTGAAGTTACTTGAGTCGTAAGAATTTTATAATTATTACAGTTTTTGATCACGTTCCTGAATTTATTGTCTATTTCTTTGGCTTTATCTTACATCCTTTATAATTTTCTATTATATGTCAATGATCTGGAAAAACTATGTGAATGAGTGTAAGTTAGACTAAGGGAGCTTTCACCTTCTTAAAAGAAGATAGGCCTAATAAAAAAGGGAGTTAATTTTTTAGTCTTTGGAAAAGCAGAAATAAAATTTTATTGATAAGGATGAAAAATAAGTATTTTGTTATCAAATGAGATATTTCTCTTTATTAATTCCTAAGTACCCTGTTGTTAATGAACTGTTACAAATTTAAAGGTCTGATGTAAGGGTTTTAAGGCAGCTGATGAAGTTTAGTACGTATCTTATTAAAATGCAGATGATGAGTCAGTAGGTCTGAGGTGGGATCTGAGCTTCTGCATTTTCAACAAGCTCTTAGGTGATGCTGGTGCTCCTGGTCTTGGGATCGCACTCTGAGTAGTAAAGCTGTAAGTCATATCAAGCATTAAATGTAATTTTCTATAAAATCTGTAATCAAAAAAAAATCCAGAGAATTTAATTCCCTTGCCTCTCTTGGCAACCAATGCCAGTAGTTCACAACAAGGATAGTCAAGACATTTTCCTCAAATATCTTAGATCTCTGTAGCAAGAGGGAATGAGCTTACCTTTTCTCAGTTGAAACAGAAAACAGATATTCATAAGATTGCTTTAGAAGCTTAAAGATTATGAAGTCTCTTTTCCCTCCCTCTTTCTTCTCAACATCAACTTCCATGAGATTTGTTTCCACTAACATTTTTTACAAAATATGGATACATATTTTGGATACATAAAGTATCTTAAGTACTTTATTACAATCTAGCACACAGAACTATCTGTTCATTTACCAAGGCATTTTCTTTGAGTTTGAGTTCCTTAGCTGGAGCTCTGAGTTGTTTTTGTTATAAGATACTATCTTTCCAAAGCATTTATCTCAGTTTCCACAGGAAAAAAGCTTACTTCCTTTTTGGTTTGTGTAATGTGTAAGTCAGTTGCATAATTACATTAACAAGTACAACTGACATAAACACATTTGGGGACAAACACAGCTGACACTTGGCAAGCATGCAACTCAACCAATATGAACAGAGGTGTATGTGGTCATATTTGGGAGTAGTGTTTTTATTTTTGAGCAGTCAACGTACACAGTAGAATGTTTTACAGACAAAATAGGAAAACTAAGATAAATTGGTCTTATTAAATGTAGTCTCTTAAATGAAGATGGGATAAGAGAACTTTAACTGTAAAGAGCACATTTTAAAAATATTTACTAACTTCTGATTCTACATCTTTTGTAACTGTAGTATCATCACTACTGTCTTTATTCTTTTAGCATTTCTTCCATGCCTTAAGGCTCTTGAGATTTGGCTTCTACCTTTTTTTTTTTTTGGCTTTTTATTTATCCTAGTAGAGCCAATCAAACTTCAGCCATACTTTTATTGTAGGAAATAGTTATATATTTGACATATATATTGATGCTTATATATTCTAGCCTAAAAATAACTGCAGTTCAAAAATTCAGAGGCTACTGATTTAGTGTTCTTTCATGTTTATATGTTGCAAAGTTCCATTAATAAAAGTGCTATCTTTTAAAGTGAATAATATCGATACTTAGTGTTTCAGAGGATCATGTATTTTTAGAATAGGAAGCAAATAAATGAAACATTATGTAATACAGCACTGTCACTTTTCTGGTGAAGAAACTGAATCTTCAGTTTTTTTTGTGGCTTATCATAGATCAGATAGCAGTTGGTGACAGAGATAGAAGTAGACTCTTGAATAATTTACTTTAAAATATTACCATGAACTATTTTAAAACAATTGAATATTTTGAAATTTATGTGAAGGGTGTGGCAAAAGACCCAGTATTATTTCTGTGCTCTTAAATACTACAATGTGATGAAAAGCCTTGGAAAGATGAAATTAAACAGAGAGACTTAGAAATTAAGGAAGATAGAAATTTGGTCAAAAATTTCTTAATGCATATTTTGGATTTTGTATATGACATAGTGTAAACTAGGACAGAAATGCCATCTCATGGGACTAATTATCTTTCTCTTTGAAATGGTAAATATTTCTTACTGCCATTAGAAATTTTTGAAATTCCTTTTTTGTGACTAGGTTTTAAGCCAGAAAAGGATAAAAGCTACTTTGTAGTCAGATGGCTATGGTTTCTGTCTCTGTGTTTCAAGCTTGTTCCCTTTCTCTCTCTCTCTCCCTCTCTCTCTCTCTCTCTCTCTTTCCCTCTCCTCTGCCTCCCTCCTCCCCCAGTCCCACTTTGTTTCTTATATTTTTGTTGCTTGTTTTCTGCTTTTGCTTTAATTTATAATATCAAGGAAATAACTACTAATACACCATGGCACCTAACATTAACTAGCTGTCATATCATTTTAAGTGTGACAAATGTGTGAATGAATGGCATTCTAGAACAAAATTAAATTTGCTACTGTTTTTTTATGCATTATTGGTGATTTCTTTTTAAGAGGAAGAAGCTATACACTAGCATAGCTTTGTAATCATTTCTGATCTTTCATCATGAATTGATCACTATTTTTCCTATGAAGTGTATACAGATATATATTAAAGGTTTATTTGAACAGCAGTCTGTACATTTTAAGAATTTCAGCTATTTAATCTTTGTAACATAGTTCCAGCCTTAAGCTCACTGGATGTAGTTAGTTGTCATTTAAATTAAATTTTCCAAATCTGTGGTAGGTTAATTTCATCTAGAAAAATAAAAAAAAAAAAACTTAAGAATATTCTTTGTTTATTAGCTTTGAGGACATTGTTTTGAGTTCATTTTGTTGAAAAATAATTGGCTAGATTTCAAAAGAGATGTGTAAAAAATACTATATGTTATTTTTTAAAACTATGTGTTACTTGAAGTTTCACAAGATGAGTCTGAAATTGTGTTGTAGAACGTAGGTTTTACATTTTTCTTTTCCTCATTGAATTGGCCACAGTATTAATAAGCTACAATTGAAATATGAAACTTTGACATAAAAAAGAAATTGGAGTGTTACTAACAGGTGTTGTCATAAAAGAGACATAGAAATTTATTGTGTCTCTAGAACATTATCTTCCCATGAGTCTTCTTTCTTAGCTTACCAAATTTCAGTTCTACTTCAGTTCTACTTTATCTTACTTCAATTAAATATCTTTCTTTCTTGTTCAGTACTTGAATTAAACAGATACTAGTGTGATCAAATCTGCCTTATATAAGGATTCTGTTTTATCTAAAAGTATTCTTTTCAAACCATACTTCATTTGGTTTAACTGTTTTTACTGGTTATTAATGTCCAGATCTGCTCTAATCTTGACCTCTTGCTCTATTTCTAACCCTACAAATCAAACTCTCTTCTCTAATTGTGGCTCTTGAACTTTTTGTTTAAATTTAGCATGTCTCTTCTTTTCAGTACCCTGTTTCTACTTTTTCTTCACCTGATACTTATATCTTCTCTGTGAGTGGTCAGGTAGTATATCCCCTCATTTACAATGTGGTAGTATTAATAATTACACAGGCCAAAATTTTGGAACAACATACTTTTCTTCAGTGTGCAGTTTTATTAGGAAGTGTATAATAATGTTAAAAATGTTAATATATCCTAAATAGAACCTATCTGCATCTCAATGTTTTGTGACACTTTTCTGCAGGAAGTAGTACACAAGTCATATTTCTGGCTTGTGTAAGTTTCTGACTTGTAAATTTCTGCAGTTTATGTGGAAGAAGTTTTAAATTCTTGTGGGAAGAGCTAACCATATACCAGTGAGAGAAATAAATATAATGAATTTGAGCAACAGATGTTTAACTGAATTTTATCACCTTTGAAGGAGTCATGTATCAGTAGGAACTTTACCTGTAAATAGCATACAAACACATTATGACTTTAAAAATCCACTGTACTAGTCTTTGTGTCCCATAGCACAGAGCTGTTTTTGTCCTTTTCTTGCAGCTGTGAAGGCCTCTGGATAGTGAGGCTTTCTTGAAAAGGGAAAGAATAATAACTAGCCAATATTTATTGAGTGCTTACTATGGGCAAGGCACTGTGCTAAGTGCTTTACAAATAGTACTGGGTTAATCTGTGCCACCGCCCTAAGAGGGTAGGTACTAATATTTTCTCCATTTTATAGATGAGGAAACTGAGGTTTTGAGAGGTTAAGTAATTTTCCGAGAATTGTGTAATGAGAAAGAAATAAAACTTGAATTTGAATTTGGTTCTCTCTAACCTTAGAGCCTGCTTTCTTCATTACTTGGTCTACCTGACTGGCTATACCAGTACTTCTCAATTTTTTAATACTATATCATATATAGAAAATATTAGTGTATGTTTGTATAGTATAGTGACAAATATGGCTAAGGCTGCTCGGAGCTGGAGGCAACTGACCTGGAGGTTCGAGACACACTAGAAGCCTTCCCCTCTCCCCCTACCAAGTCAAGTCAAAGTAAAGAGAGGGTCGGTACTTAATCTTTCAACCAGCTGTGGAGACATACCCATTGGGAAACTGTTCTACACTATAATGTCTCCCTCGGAAATAGGAGGCAAGAGGTAAATGCCCCTTTTTATAATGTAACGATGCCTCCAGCTCCCCTTATCATCACAGGCTAGGTTATAGGAGTTTGTATGGTGATGATGTGTTTTCAGTTCTTCTATGTTCCTTTCTCTGTCTCATTTTTTTCCTTCTTCTTTCCTGTTTGCTATAGTAATAACTCCATATAATTGATGGTTAAGTTTTTTCTTTCTGTTTGTGACACTTTATTGTTGCTGGGGGGATGGGGACAAGACCTGGAGGAGTAAGTGGTATCAAGGGGCCCCAGGTGGGGACAGGGCAAGTGTTGAGGCCTGGCCACTACTGGGCAGGGAAGACGATGGCTAAGTTTTGTTCATTCAGGAAATATTTATTGAGCTATATGCTTTAATGTGATGTGTGAAGTTGTATGTACTAGCACAGTGGTGTGAACAAAGTGCAGTGAACAGGAAGGACACTGATTAGTTCTAACTAGCGAGTGCAGCACTAACAAATGCTTCACTAACAAGTAGCTTCTTTTTCAAGCCCTGAAAGATCAATTGAATTTTAACACAAGGAGGTCAGGAGATTGGTGATAGGACCATAATGCAGATAGAATCAGTAGTAGCAGGAAAGACTTAGAGGTTGGACCACTCGTCCAACGAAAAAAAGAAAGTAAAAAGGAAGGGGGAAAGAGAGGAAGGCAGGGAGAGAGAGAACCCTTTCTTGCCCCATTATTTGTTCTAGTCACTGCCTTTTTTTCTTTCTTCCTCTTTATAGCAGATTTCTCTAATCACTTGTCCATATTTGCTGTTTGGCTTTCTTATGTGCCCTTGTAATCTGATTTCTACTCTATCATTCCTTAGGAATTCATCTTTCTGAGGGCATCAAAAACACCCTGTAACTAAATCTAATGGACACTGTTATGTTCTTATTTTACAGGGTCTCTCAGCTACTTAGGACATTGTTGCCCACTTCTCGTCATTCTTTTCTTAGTTTCCCTGAAATGATGCTCTCTTGATACTTTTTTCTATCTCTCTGGTCATACCTGCATTTCCTTTTCATTATTTTTTTTTTCTTGTACCATCCCTTAAATGTTAGTATATTCAATATTAGGGCCTTAGCTTTTCTGACTCTTAATACACTCTATGGGTAATCTTACATATTTCTATAGTTTTCATCACCATTTATATACTGATGACCCCCTAATCTATATCTCTACCTCAGCAATTTTTCCTGAACTTCAGGTCCATGTATCAAACTGCTAACTGAGCTGTCTCACTGCTCCTCAAAGTAACATTTTTACAAAACGGAACTTACTGTCTCTGCTTTAACCCTTCTCCTACCTAACCCCTTCTAGTTCAAACTCTTTATTTTTCTTCAGGTGTTTATTTCAGGGAATGGAAATGCTACTCCACAAGTTTGCCCAAGTTTGAAATTTGGGCATCATCCTAAACTCCTCCCTTTCAATCACTCCAATATTCAGTCACCAAGAACTATCTATTTTACCTCCCTTATATATTTCAAGTACATGAGACTGTGTCCATCCATACTACTGGTGCTCTACTCCATAATCAAGGCCTCCATCGCCCTGGTTACCACAAAAGTTTAGACCTGCCTTCTAACGAGTTTCCATCCATCTACTCTCTGTCCCATCCAGTTCATTTTCCAACTATAACCAGAGAGCAGTTATGATCCTGTGCTTCCAGTTTAAACTTATTCAATGGATTTCTTGTCCTCAGAGTCAAGTCGAAGCTCTTAGGTAGTTTGCAGCTTTTATAAAGGTCTGTTCTCATTTGTGGGACTAGGAATGCAGGAATTTGAATCTGTTGCCTGGATTTGATACCACTTACTGTGTGATATTGAACTAATTACTTGTCTTCCCTTTGCCTCAGTTATTTGCTTTGTTAAAGCAATAGAGCCTGGGATTCTTTCTAGGATAAATGAGTTGTGAAAACAGTGCCTGATACATAGTAATTAGTCAGTAAATGTTTATCCAGATAACATTATTTTTAAGAAATCCAAACTAATGGCATCAAATAATATGGTCATTTACTAGTTAAAGCACAAGAATAACTGTAACTTCAACATACATAGAGAGCATGTGGTAATCAGTGTTCCTTGTAGACACATACTAGCAAAACATGGATAGTGTATATACTGGGTATTAATTAGAAAATAGACAAGTAAACACCATAGGAGTTCAAAAGAGAGGACATTCTGTAAAGACTTAATGTGGCCTTAAAAGGACAATTAAAGCAGTGGAAGATACAATAGAAGCTAACATTTTTTGAACCCTTACTGTGTGATAGACACTGTGTTTGACGCTTTATATGCATTATTTCCTTTACTTCCTCAAAAGACCTTTAAGAGATATTATTTATAACTTTATTTTACAGATGAGGAGACTGAGGCTTAAAAGGTTAGGCAGCCCTATGAAGTATAGAGGTAGAATTCCAATCCAGATAGATGACAGAGAATTCCTTCAATTATTCATGATTTAAAATGTTTTTCCTTTTTGGTCACGAATCTTTTGAGGCAGTGTACACATTCTTTCTCTCTCTTTCTCTCTCCCTGGGGGGTGTGTATATGTGTGTGTGTGTGTGTTTAAAAACAATTTAGTGTTACTTTAAATGAATATAAAATATGTGTTTATCCAAATTTTTTCATGCATATTTTGCAAGAATGTGTTTGTCTCAGTATATAGAAAGAAAACATACCAGACATCAGCCTTAGGCATGAAAATTCTTGAGAGAATATTATAGTTAGGGTTGAATTGCAAAAAAAATGAATATTTTGCAGGTTGTATTACCTCGGTCGGGCTTTTTAAACTGACACTTTATGAATTATGATTAGAGAAAGTTGTGTTAAATATGTCTATCTTTTTGATGACCTTTTGTAATTTTGCAAATGTAGAGAAAGAATTGATATTGACAATTCAGAAGTTCTGTTCAGTCTTGATTTAATCTGACTTTACAGGCTCAGTACATTTCATTGAAGGTAGAGCATTCACAATAGAACTTTTGTTTAAATAGATTTTGGATGTCCATATTAGGCTTTTGTTTTATTTGTGACAGACTTTAAATGGTGTTATATCAAGTACTATATTTTTAAACACCAAACAGGCTAGATTCTCTTGTGAAGATAGATTGCCTTTGGTTATCATCAATGTGGGTAATACCCTTTTTCTTTCATCTCTTTAGAAAAGATTATTAAATAATTCTTGTCATTCATCCTAAACTTATTTTGATATTATGCATACCTTTTGGGCACAGTTTGCTTTTTGTTCTTTTTTTTTTTTTAAAAAAAACAACAACCCTTTTTTAATCTCGATGCTTTTGTTTTGATAGCTTGCCCTAACAGGCCGAAACTATGAGCTTTCAGAATGTATAGTTCTTTTGTTCTTTTTATTTCTTTGTTAAAGAGATTATAAACTATATTCTTAACTGTCAAAATCTAGACAACAAAATTCACAAGTTAGTTGAGCTCTTATAAAGGGAATAGGGCTTAGTGCTTCGCACTAATACCATATAAAAGAAAGATTTTTTTCTTTGATAATTTTTCTCATGGATATATTAATTTGTATTATTTAATACATTTGTATTCCAGGTAGCTTCTGATTTTTCCTCGTTTTAATAAGATCCTCCTGGAAATGAAATGTTGAGAAATGATACTTCTTTTTCACTGTTTATTATCTGTGTCAATAATTTCAGTTCACCCATCCTGACATTTTATTTTGAATTAGACCTGGGGCTATATGTAACTTTAAACTCTTTTTACTGCATCTTGAACATAAGAGACAGCAGTTTTATGGTGGGACGCGTGTACAGCTTTAGAATGAGACTAATTTGTATTCAGATTTTATTTTTACCACTTGCTACTTGTTCAGCCTTAAACTATTTATTTAATTTCTTGGAGCCTATTTCTTTATTCATAAAATGGCAATAATTTTTCCTTTGCTGATTGTGTTGAAGATTAGAGACAGTGCAATTAAGGTCCCTTTCAGTGCCTGACACATAGTAAATACTCAGTAAATGGTATGATTGTGCCACTTCTCTTAAGGAAGATATTTTAATATTATCTCAGTTGTGAGAAAATATCTGTTAGAAACCCCTTCTGGTCACATGACAGGAATTGATTTTACTGACTCTTGAAGACAAATGTAAACATGTGACTGTCTTTGGCCAAAGGAATGTGATTGAATATGATATATGCCATTTCTGGGCAGAAGCTTTTAGAGCCTGAACTTCAGTTGCCATATTATCTATTCCTGTCTTGCTGATTGATATACACAAATTGCCTATGATAGTTCTGTTACTCCAAGTTCATCTTGAGCATCCTAACCAGAAAAACATAAGAATGTATTTTATGAGAATGTGGTAGTCAAGAGACATCTTGGAATCTGGAAGTTAAATTTTTAATGACTATACTTAATAGAGTAACATACTTAATGGGGGAAAGGGACATTGTTAGGCAGTAAAGCCTTTGAGTTTCATGTGCTGTAGACACCCAAGGCCTGATAACAGCAGGAGTAGCTGTTTAACAGCATTGAACACCACAGGTCCTGAGAGAAATGTAAAAGGTATCTGTAGATTAAGATGAATGATATTTCATCTTAATGGTAATTAATCTTGAAGAAGTGGCTAGTTCTTGCCACTTGTGTTGTTGCTATGATTGCCCATCTGAGCATCTGCTTTGTGTGCTTTAGGGGGTTGGTAGAGAAAGAAGCTCAACTGATTAGAGCAGTTTGCCTACAGATGTGAAAATGTGTACCACTTCCTAGCTGTTTAATCTTGAACAAGTTCTTTAATTCTTTTAATTGTGTTTTCATACACATAAAATGGGTATGATAAATGCCTGTTGATAATGTAAAGATGTGAGATAGTATATATTGGATGACATTAAATGCTTAGCTTTGTGACTACAACTTAGAAGATGCAACAAATATTGGAGTTGTCTCCCTTGTTAACTGCATTTGTTGAGAAAGGTGGTGCTGATGCATTATCAAGACCTTCCTTTTTCTACATGATTTTAGAAAGAAGTAACACTATTCTTTTTCTTGTGATAGTACCTTTTATAAAATCCTTTTATTTGTTTTCCTTAATATTGCATAAAGCTCATTAGGCTATAAGTTTACTGAAGGGCGTATACTCTTTCATTCCAAAGTCCTACTAAGGTACCTTGTCAAAATGGGTCCTTATTTTCCTTCTATAGTATAAGCTTTCAATAAATAGTAGATTAGATTGAATTTCTTATTTAATTATTCAGCATTATAATTGTCATGTTCATATTTGTACATATCAACTCTGCATATTTACTGTTATAGAGATATTTCTTATACAAAGTGACTTATCTATACAAATAGATGTTAGATTAGAAAGCATCTAGTAAATTAAATAGTCCAAATGCTGTTTGCTTCATGCTCGTCAGATAATTAAAAGTTGTTAATAAAGCAAATTCCTTCTATCAAATCCTATTTTTCCCCATTGTCTTACATTTGAAAAATTCTTTTATTTTTTATTTTTTTTTGAGACAGAGTCTCACTTTGTTGCCCTGGCTAGAGTGCCGTGGTGTCAGCCTAGCTCACAGCAACCTCAAACTCCCGGGCTCAAGCGATCCGTCTGCCTCAGCCTCCCAAGTAGCTGGGATTACAGGCATACTTTTGGTAGAGACGGATCTCACTCTTGCTCAGGCTGTTCTCGAACTCCTGAGCTCAAATGATCCACCTGCCTCGGCCTCCCAGAGTGCTAGGGTTATAGGTGAGAGCTACCATGCCCGTCCTGAAAAATTCTTACTCCCTTGTTTAGGGTTGTCTGAGTATGGTATCCCCTGAGATTAGAGGCAATATTTAGCTGAAATTGCAGCAGAGGTTAAAATCCCACGGGCAGCAGAGCTCTGCCATGTACAACACCCTTACCCACTGCAAAATTGTCTTCCATGAAACTCATCCCTGGCTCCAAAGAGGTTGGGGACCACTAATGTATAGCTCTTCTTCACAAATTTTATTCCAATAAAGTGAAGAAATTTTTACAGTTAAAGATGGCTATGGTATTTGACACAAGTACTGTTATTAGAAAAACTACAATATTACTTAAGAAGAATCTAAAATTATCCATCATTTAGATAATAAAATAAAAATATCATATTAATTACAGAAAAAAAGTATTGTTGGTACTCAACAACCTCAGTTCTGAGAATTGAATTATGCAGGAGTTGAGTGAGCATCTGGGTCCATATGTATTACATGGAAAACAGCCAGTTGCAGCTAAAACATTTTCTCATAACATTCATTAACTTTCCATAGAGAAAGTGTTTCACACTTAGATCAGCTCTTTTGGAAGGAAGAAATTTAGAGCTAGAGCAAATAATATTTAATGCTCATTTTATAAACCAATAGTGAGAAATCTAGCTAGAAGCCAAGATTTTTAGTCTTACACATCTGGTCATGATGATTTTGGAATCTTTATGTTCTGATGATATGCCTTTGTTATAACTTTAAAATATTTTCTGGCTAAATCATTAAGCAGGTATGGAAGCAAATTTTGAGTCAGACCAAATTCCTACCATCCATGAAGAATACTGAACTCTTTACATTCTGAAAGAGAACAATTCTTTGGATGGTTTCGGAGAGCCATTTTGCCACATTGCATATAATTATGGAGTGTATTACTCCTCAATATTTTCTCTTCTCTTCTTCCTCTCCCACCACACCTTCAAATTTGTTACCTTTTATTTGAACACTATTTTAGACCAAATTGTAATAAGAATCTAAACACTTCTGGAAAATAACCAGCATGCATCTTTTATAAAATATTCAGATATTCTGTTAAAGATGCATTTAACCTATCAGCTGCCATTTTGATATCATATTTAAAGAAAATGAAATACTCAATTTTAAAATAGTTTTTAGGCGGCTCGTATAGTATGTCAAATTATCTCTGAGATAAAAACAGAAGCACAAGGTATTTTGTATTTCATTTCATCCCTTAAGTCATAGTTATTAAATATTATACAGAAAATATCAGTGATCATTGTATGCATTGAGACAATTTCTTTCTTTTTGGACATCTTCTCAGTTTACTTACAGTGTTCCTTGAGATATTGAGAAAGTCATTTAAGATCTCTTTACATACATTTAATTTGTAGTAGTAGTATCTATTGAATGTAGTTTACTTATAGCTAAAAGGTTTTACTGAAATCCTTTCTGTTTTTGAACAAAGATTAAATGTTTTTCATGACTCAGAGTAATGAAAAAGGAAATATTTATCTTGAGAATAAGCCAATTTATATATTATTGGACATAGCACAGACCACCCTGAAGTCTACTGTTTATAGTTAAGGATTTTAAATCTGCATATGCACTTGATGAGCCAGAGCTATCTTTGTTCCAACTCTAAAGTTTTGTGTCTGCAAAGGGTAATAATTTCATGTTCCCCACCGCTAACTTCCCTCTCTCTTGGCTAATAAATTCTGTCAAGATTATTTTATTTCCACAGGGGAAAAGGCTTCTTTGGATCTCAGTAATAATAACACTGAGAAATTTCATCTGTCGAAGGACTGATGTGTAATATTGTTGGAAAACACTAGAGTTATATTTGCTTTCAAAACCAGTTTCTTTCATATATATTATATATATATAATATTACATATTATATATGTAAATTTACAACAGAATGTAGCTGACTTGTTTTTAGTGCAAATTTGTATTTCATTTGAAGCTTTATTCTCCTCTACCCAGCCACAAATTTTAAAATTTTTCAAGAATTGGTTCTAAGCTCTCTTGCTGTCTTTCTGTATTTCATTATAAACAATTTACCCCATGCTCATAGCTTTACTGCCTAATATAATAGGAATGGAGTATTTTCTAGGGTCTTGGAATTTAAGCTAGAAAAGGATAGTGAAGAAGAAAGCATTGGTAGATGGAAAGAAATATGGAGCTACTGAATTGGAAGTCTCTCAAGAGGCCAAAGAACCTTCATGGTGGGAGTAGTTCAGCAAGACAATTAAGAGTAAAGAAGAATGTTATTAGAAGGTGAACTGCAGGCCGGGCGCGGTGGCTCACGCCTGTAATCCTAGCACTCTGGGAGGCCGAGGCGGGCGGATCGCTCAAGGTCAGGAGTTTGAAACCAGCCTGAGCAAGAGTGAGACCCCGTCTCTACTATAAATAGAAGGAAATTAATTGGCCAACTAA
>CAUYRT010101056.1:0-21691 GCA_963574885.1 Lepilemur ruficaudatus | reverse complement strand
TCCCCGGGGAATCAAAACACCCCGGCACAGAGGCTGCCGGCCGGCCGGCCGGAGCGGGAACCGGGCTCCCTCTCTAAGGCACCCGACAGTCTCTCTACTTCGCGAGAAGTTTTCCGAATCACCTCTGTTTTCCACTGAGGTCCTGTGTCCCACGCTGGTTCTCTGTAAATAGGCAGAGCTGGTCCTGTAGAAGTGGAGTTCACTCGCGTGCAGTGGACTGCCTATTTCACCTCCGACTCTGAGAGCAGAGAGCCAGGAGGGCACTCCTATTCCGCCATTTTCCACAATCCGGAAATAATATATTTTAAAAAGAAATATTAAAGAGGTCCTTGGATTCCTTGGTATTTTCATTAGTCGGGGGGAGGGAACCATGTGAAAAAATTTTAGCTTTATGTTTTTGATTTGACGAAAAACCTTATATCAGATACCATAATACACTATGAAATGAGAACTTTGATGACAAATTGATTAATGAGTATTACCAATTCAAAGAGTATTTGACATTACTGTTCAAGAAAATTTGAAATGCTCTAAGGTCTTACAAATATGAGCAAACTGAATAAAGATTTCCCCAAGTTTAGTAATAATCTGAAAAACTTACATAGCATTGTCAGTGTGAAGTAATGACACTGAAAGAAACTTTTCAGAACTATTGATGAAAAACAATTAATCATGGTAAGGAAATATTAAATTACCTATGTATTCTTTTTTAAGAAAATAAGATTAAATTGTTCGCTGGTCCTTGCTTTTATCAATTCCAAGAACCCTGCTCTGTCTCAGGTCTCTGGAAGGGAGAGAACAAGTAGACAGAGTCATACTCACTTCAGCAAAGGCCAACACAGCAGTTTGAATCAATAATGGAATAATATCCCAGTCTGCAGCCTCTGCATTTGGATTTGTTTTCCCAAGTACAATGACTTTGCATCTACATGCAAGAAACAGATTGGCTAAAATAACGCCTCTTGGAATGAAGGAAAGATCTACCCCATGACAAATGCTATTTCCACTGCAAAATGCAAAATATTCCTACTTTAATAAATTTCAATTCTCTACTTTATTCCACCTCAAGCAATAGAAAGACACTCTTGGCATCTTTAAAATAGTAACTTGTCCCTGATGCGTACTTAAACTATTTTTATGAATATCAGTGCAAGCAAGCACTGCAGTTCCAGCTCAAGAGCGGATTGGCTGACGTTCCTCCCATTTCATTTTTACTGCACTTCCTGGCTAAAATCTGGCGGCAACTGCACGATTTCACTGAAGGTTTGTTTCTGTCATGGTCAGATGTTTTGCACTTCCGCAGTGACTGGCAAATATCTGCTTGACAGGAGCAAAGCAGGACTTGCAGAAGAGAGCTGTCTAAAAGCAAAACTATATTGACCTAACTCAACTGGGTGTGGGGCTTATTTTACAAAGCATTTGCCTTTGGGGAAAGTTCAGCAAAGTACAGAGATTTTGCACTCTTTGGGGATATTAGGTTCATTCTAGACATTTGTATAAACCCTGTAATTTTGGACTGTTTTCATGCTTTCAAAAATAGTCACATCAGAATTAATTAGAGATTTTCCTGGGGATGGGGGAGATCTCTATGTAAACATATTTATTAGAGAGTTTTAAAAAATAATGTAAATAGTAATAGGTAACACTTATACAGTATATAATATTCATGCTGTGTCAGGCACTGTTTTAAGTGCAGTATATGTATTAAATTATTTGATTATTATGATAACACTATGTAGTAGCTAATATTTCCACTTTACAGATAAAGCATAGAGAATTTAAGCAACTTACTCAATAGCACATAGTAAGTAGTATCAAAACGCCTTCCCTATACCCACAATTGTCAGAAGATGGTATTAAAGACTCTTTCTGCCCTTTTCTAACTACATGTCTTCATGATGTCAAATTTTATTTGTATACTTCAACCAAAACAATATACAAATGCAGGAGCAGATATAAGAATACTGTTTTCTTCCATTTCTAAAATTAAAGAGAATTACAAAAATGTAAAACTACGTGTAGGGAAGAAGAGATTTCTTTTTTCACTCATTGCTAGGTTCATGGCTGAGGCCCCTGCAACAAAAGACAACTTAACAGGAGAAAAGCATAGAAATTTATTTAATATAAGTTTTATGTGACACGGGAGCCTTCATAAGGAAATGTAGACCCAAATAAACAGGGAAACACCTATTTTTATGTTAAGTTTGATGACGAAGTGGATAGTTGTGCAGAAGTATGGTTGGACAAAGATGCTATGATCTAATGGCAATAAACTGGGGGGAGCTTAGCTTGGCTTCTTTGTTCAGTTTCTTCTCCGTGTCTCCGTGTCTCCAGAGATAAGGACATTCCTCTCCTCTGGATAAAGGGAGGGTATCTCTCAAATGAAGGTTTTATCACCTGCTTCAGAGGAAGGTCAAAGAGTTATTTTATGGCCTTTGAGAAGATCAGGAGTGAAAATCAGAGAGATCTTCCTGCTTCTGCTGTTTTCTCAAATGCCAAAGGGCAGCATGTCCTAAACTCTCATAAGATGTCATTCTTCTCACTACGCTTTTTTTTTTTGGAAAATGTAGTTATTCTTTCTTAAAACATATTATTCCTGTTGACATGTAATTTATTTATAATTATTAATTTTTCATGAACTAATAAATTTTTGCCACTTAATTTCCAATATGATAAATACCAATAAACACAAAAATTATTTTATTTATTTAATAATTTATTAAATTGTAAAAGGGTTCTGAGACTAAAAAAATATGAGAGCAGCTGATCTAAGCTATAAGTCAAAGAATGTACATCCCTTTGGTAATGGAATAATCCTGGGGTGGGCTTTTTAGACAGTGATCTAGTTAGCGTAAAAGTGAAAATCACTGTGATCCTTTTGCCTTATTTCCCATTTTCCTAATTATCCTTAGCAACAGTGGAGACAGAATTTGAGTCCAGGCAATATGGCTCAGTTGTCCATACTCTTAGGCACTAAGCCATTTTATATGTGGAAGACACATGGGAATTCAATGAATAGAAGCATCAAATTTAAATACAAAATTCTGCTTTCCTGGAAAACAGAGCAAACAGTAGGTAAGATTTAAAAAAAAGAAGAAAAAGAATTCTCACCCCTCTTACCCATGGATTTAACCTTACTATGGATCCAATGGGTCTTTTAAGACTGCTTAGTTTTTTTAAATCCCTGGAATTTTTCCAATTCTATTAAGTAAATCCACTAACAGAACTGGTGGCTATTAATAATCCCCCAAAAAGAAAGTACTTCTGTTAACATGGTAGAAATAGAGTTCTCTGAAATGTTAAAAGACAGCAGAGAGTCCTGATCAAAACATTTTTCCAGCCAGAGGCACAAGCCTCAACAGTGGAAAAGAATACATGTTTTAAGGGAGAGTGCTGTTCATTTGTAGGAGTGAGAAAGCTTTTGCTCAGTTTCTTGGGACTATCCTGTGCTACCTCTATGGGATTGGGGCAGATTGGTGTGGAAACTAATCCTTCCTGATCTCTTGATGTTAAGCCTACAACCTAAAACAGGAGAAATCAATTGCACTTAACATGTGTTAAAATCTGAACGTACAGGTCACCAAATTGCTCCACTTTTAAAATGGAATTAACATACAGATGGTCATTGGTCATGAAATGATCTTCTCTTTCACAAAGGCCAAGGCCAGAGTATTTGACACTGAACCCTCCCTTCAGATTAGTGAATTCCACATCCTTCTTCCTCCCAAGAAGTGGTCAAAGATGAAAAGACTTCCTAAAAATCTTCACATTCTTCAGATTATTGAGTTTTGCTAGGCAACAAAAAGACTCAGGAAGTTATCAATTTAGTTATCAAAATGAAATTGACAAATTAAAATTGTTCAATGGGCTGGAATAAAAAAAATTTAGGAGACCAAGAAACAGAAACAATTGAACAAAAGTATTTAAGCTATGATAACAGTGAAATTGTAAATCAATAGAAAAAGATGTACCATTGAAGAAGAAGTGTTAGGATTGTTAGTTAATACTCTCTTAGAAAAAAATAAGTTTTATCCTTACCTCACAACAATGAATAAAAATTGGATTGGGGTGTAAATGTACAAAGCATATTTAAGTGAATATTTACATTCTTAGGTTTAGGAAGGCTTTCGTGAGCATGATTTTTTAATATACAGTCATAAAGCAAATGCTTATTATAATTAACTTCATTGTAAAGAGAAGAAAGAAAGATAAAAGAAAACAGAGAAGGAGGGGAGGAAGAAGGGAGGAAAAAAGGAGACAAAGAGGGAAGAAAAATACTAAAAAAATTTTTAAACCAAACTGAGAAAAAATATTGGTAGCATTTATATCAAAGAGAAACTCTTATTAATGTATAAAGAATTCTTAAAACTAAATGAAAGACATAAACAATAATAGAAAAATGGGCAAAAATATGAGGAGGCAACTCACAAAAGAAATGAAAATTACCATTAAGTACGTGACTACATCTTCAACCTCATTAGTAGTTAAAGAAATGCAAATTATAATAAAATAACAATGAGATACCATTTTTTTTCCTTCTAGATTGGCAAAGATTTTCCTTTATTGTTAAGCATGTATTTCTAGATACTGGAGAGAGTTAATGGAGAGCTATCGTTTAAATGTTTTTTTCCCTCCAAAATTCATACTCGGCCTTAATCTGCAGTGCATCTCTATTGGGAGATGTGGTCTTTGGGAGGTGGTTAGTTAAGAGGATTCTGCCCCAAGGAAGAGGACTAGATGCGCTTATAAATGGGCTTGATGGAGGAAGATTGTCCCTTGTTGCTCTTCTGCTTTCTGCCATGTGAGGACACAGTGTTCCTTTCCTTTAGGGGAACATGGCATCCAGGGTGCCATCTTGCAAATAGAGACTGTACCCTCACTTGACAACAAAACTGCCGTCCTAATCTTAGAATTCCCAGCCTCCAAAACTGTGAGAAATAAATTTCTGTTCTCTATAAATTGCCCAGTGTGTGGTATTTTGTTACAGTAGCACAGAGGATTAAGCATGTGAGGAAAAGTCTATGTTCTCATAGTGCTGTGAGGAGTAAAAAATTGCATAACCACTCTGTCAGGAAATTCATCAATATGTATCAAAAACCTTTACAAAACTATACCTTTTAACTGAACAAATCCACTTTTAGTATTTTATCCTAAGAAAACTTAGTATGTTTACAAAGGGGGAGATCTATAACTTAAATATGCTTTAGTAGAAAGACTGTTTACATTAATTATATTACAAAGATACAATAGAAGACTTTGTTGCAATTAAACATTATGATAAAGATATCTATTTTTACAAAGAATTGATATTAAAAATAGATTTTTATGTGAAAAAAATCAGGATTCAAAATAGTACATATAGTATGGTTCTCATTTGGGGGGAAAATATATAAATCTGAAAAGCAATATCCCAAAAATATTCATAGTAGTTATTTTTGAGTATTGAAATTTTGATGATTTTTACTTTATTTTTGCCTGTATTCATTTTATAATTTTGTTAAATGATCAAGTACCAGTTATGTTATTTTAAAACATTTTAAAGGTTGAAAAATTAAAGCACCAATAGTAACTTTAAAAAATAAACTTTAATTTAGAAAAGCACTACATTTACAGAAAAATTATGAAGATAATGTATACAGCAAATTCCCATAAACCTCACAACCAGTATCTCCTATTATTAACATCTTACATTTCTATAGTACATTTGTCACAATTAATGAACCAGCATTGATTCAGTGTTATTAACCGAAGTCCATATTGTATTCAGATTCCCTTAGGTTTTACTTAATGTCCTTTTTCTTTTCCAGCATCCCCTTCAGGATACCACATTACATTTAGTCACGGTGTTTCCTTAGGATCCTCTTGACTGTGCTTCTCACTTTCCTTGGTTTTAATAACATTGACCATATTGACATTTACCGGTCAGGTAATTTGTAGAATAGCCCTCAAGTGGGATTTGTCTTATGTTTTTGTAATAATGAGACTGAGATTATGGGTTTCTGGGAGGAAGACCATGGAGGTAAAGTGCCATTCTCATCACCTCACACCAAGGGTGACTACTGTCAACCTGACATCGCTATTGACCTTCACCTGGATGGCCAGGCTGAGGCTGTGCTCGCCAGGTTTCTCCACTATAACGTTGCTCCCTTTGCCCCCTTTCCATTCCACACTCTTTGGAAGGAAGTTACTGACCATAGCCCACACTTTAGGAGTGAGGGCTTATGTTCCACCTCTGTGGTATATCTACATAAATTATTAACATTTCGAATTCTTCTGAATGGGAGATTTGTCTGTCCTTTTCTATGCATCTATTTAGTCATCCATCTGTATCAATATTGACTCACAGATATTTATTCTATGCTTTAGGTTATAATCCAAAGCTATTCTGTTGTTCAGATTGTTTTAATTTTCTGGCTATTGGGAGCTCATTCAGTTGGCTCTTTTGTCTCCTTGGCATACCCCCATTGTGTGCATGTCTGTGTACGTGTATGTGTGCATGTCTGAGAACTTCGTTACTTTCTGGCGCTACAAGATACTCTAGATTCATATTGTGTATTTCCTGCCTCAATTCTAGATTCAGCCATTTCTTCAAGCAGCCTTGTTCCACTTCATCAGAAAATGGTTTTAGAAACCAAGATGTAAGCTCTAGGTGTGCTTGTTGCTACTGGGGCATTATTGTTTCTAGACTAGCTGTCTTCCTGACACAGCAAGGAAATATATGTGTGTATATGAACCCCGATATATACACAAATCTGTAAATATTTCTTTATGTAGCCATGTGTATCTGTCTTAAGGTAAACATGGGCTAATACTGTTGTCTCCAATTCTAATCATTCCCCCACATGAATCATTCTACCCTTCTCCACCTGCATACCTGTAACCTTTCACTCTAACAAAGGCACCCTGCCCTTGTCATCTACCAATTATTTATTTAGTTGTTCAATTTCAGTTTACGTGCATAGTAGCTGTAGAATTGTTATCCTGTACACCTATGAAAAATAACTTTATCAACTACAACTCATATATATAGTTCCTTTTGTCTTTATTCTTACACATGCCACATATTTCCAAAGTTACTTGGGTCAACACCCTTTTCTCCCACACCCTTTAGTGAGGCCAATTCATACTTTTGTGAAACAGATTCATTTGTCACAATCTACATTCCATTCTGGGATCTTTCAACCTCCTAAATGATTTTTTGTTTGCACACATTAAGACTCATTCTACATGCTATAAAATTCTGTGGGTTTTCATAAATACAAAAACTGATCTGTTTATCATCTCTACACTCTTGCTTTTTCCTGGGCTTTCCAGGTAATTTATTTCTGCCTGTGTAAATGTTGCCCAAAGAATTGATCAACTTCATCTAAGTTATCTAAGGTGTTTAATGCTATATATTTACCCCTAAACATTGCTTTTGCTATACACCAAAAATTTTGATAACTTGCATTTTCACTTCAATTTAAAGTATTTTTACATTTATCTTGAGACATATTCTTTGACCATCTGTTTGTATGTTCTTTAATTTCCAATATTTTGGAATTTTCTAGATATTTTTCTGTTATTGATTTTTATTTCAATTTTATTTCTATAATTTCTATTCTTTTAAATTTGTTAATGTGTGTTTTATGACCAAGAATACAGTCTTGGCAAGTGTTCCAAGTGAACTTGAGGAGAATATGTATTCTGCCTTTTTTGGATGGAAAATTCCATAAATGTCAATTAGATCAAGTTGTTCAGAGTGTTTTTCAAGTCAACTATATTATTATTGTTTTTCTGCCTGATTGACGTACCAATTACTGACAGAAGAATGGTTAAGGGTCAAACTATAATAGTGGATTTGTCTGTTTCTCCATTCAGTTCTACTGGTTTTTACCTCGTGTATTTTGATGGTGTCTTGTTAGGTGCATACATGTTTAGGGTTCTTATATCTTCTTAGACATTATGATTATGTAATGTCACCTTATGATTATATAATGTTCCTTTTTGTCTGTAAACATTTTCCTTGTTCTGCAGTCAGCTTTGTCTGAAATTAACATGGCTACTTCAGATTTCTTTTAACTACTGTTAGCTTGGTAATAAAGCATATCTTTATCCATTCCTATCTGAGTTATATTTAAAGTGGATTTCTTGTAAAAAACTCTGGTAGTTTCTGTGTTTTAATTAGTGCCTTTAGCTGATTACATAAAAAGTAATTATTTATAGAGTTCATTAAATATCTGCCAGGTTTATAACTATTTTCTATCTGTTGTAATTGTTGCTTATTTTTTCCCTTTCTCCTTTTTCTGCCTTCTCCAGTTTTAAATAAGCATTATAAATGATTCTGTATTATATTTTCACTTATAATACCGATTATGCTTCTTTTAAAAAACTGTGGTGGTTTCTCTAGATTTTGCCATATACACTTTTAATAATTTAATTTTGTCTTCAAATAATACCATACTGTTTCACCTATACTGCAGGTACAGAGTATTCCCAGTTCCTCTCTCTCATCCCTTAGGATATTACCATTATTCATTTCACTTATCCGTATGCTGAAATCACTTAATATATTGTTACTATTATTACATTAAATAATTTAAAGTTATTAGCTCAAGTATATGAAAAATAAAAGATTATATCTTTCTTCATTTATTCTTTTATGCTTTTCCTTTCTTTACGTAGATCCAAATTTCAGACCTACATAGCGTTTCCTTCTGCTTGAGGAACTTCTTTTTCATGTAGGGCAGGTCTGCTGGTGACAAATTGCCTCAAAATTTGTTCAACTGAAAAAGTCTTAATATCTTTTTCACTTTTGAAAGATAATTTTGCTAGGTATAGAATTCTAGATTGATACTTTTTCTTTTTCCTTTAACACTTTAAATATTTCATTTCTTACATGGTTTCTTAGGAGAAGTCTTCTGTCATTGTTATCTTTAATTCTCTTTAGTTAATGCCTTCCCATTTACCCACTTCAGCTTCTTTCAAGATTTTCTACTTATCTTTGCTTTTTTGCAATCTGAATATAATATGCTTAGGTCTGGTTTTCTTGACATTCATCCTGCTTAGTGTTCTCTGAGGTTCCTGGATAATGGATTTGTGGTTTGGTGCGTCACTAATTTTGGAAAATTCTTGGCCATTAATACTTCAAGTATTTCTTCAGTTCCATTTGTTCTTTCTTCTCTCTCTGGTATTCACATTATGCATATTTTATGCCTTTTGAAAAATTTTTACAGTTCTTGGATGTTCTGATTTTTTCATTGTTTTTTCATATTTCAGTTTGAAAAGTTCCTATTGCCCTATCTTCAAGTTCACTGATTATTTTATTGGTCATGTTAAGACTACTAATGAGCCCATCAAAGACATCTTCCATTTATGTTACAGTGTTTTTAATTTCTAGCATTTTTCTTTTTGTATTTTCTTAGAGCTTCCATTTCTCTGTTTTGTCTACACTTTTTTCATTAGCGTCCTTAACATACTCATCATAGTTATTTCAATTTCCTTGCCTAATAAGTCCAACCTCTGTGTTACATATGAATCTGGTCCTAGTGGTTCCTTTATTTCTTTGTTGTGTTCTTTTTTCCTTGCTTTCTGGCTTGTTGATTAAATGGGCCTTTAATGTGGGGTTTTATGTTCATCTAGCTAGGAGTTAGACTGTGTTTAAGATTTGCTGTAGCTGTAGATGTCAGAGGCTTCAAATACCTCTACTGTTCTTTATGTTGGTCTCCCCACTGATTTTGGCCTTCCCTGTATATTCCTCCCCAGAGAATGTATCTAACACCTCCTTCAGCTGTGACCCACTGTATATATACTGGAGCCTTGCTGATATAGGGGCAAGATGTGGGATTGGGAAATGTTCTATAATCTTCCAATTAAACCTCAGTCTTTTAGTGGACCTGTGTCTCTGGGCTTGAACTTTCACAGGTGTTTTCAGTTTTTCATCCCTAGTTTCCCAGCTTCAGCTTGCCCAATTTATTTTCTTGAAGTCCTGATCTCTGTTGACTATTCCTTCCATACACAGGAACACACTTTAGTGAGACTAGGAGGCTCAAGGGTAATGGAGTGGAAGGAATGCCTTTCTCCAGCTGGGATAAGGCTCTTGAAAAATCTCCTGGGAATAGGCCTTGGTTATGGAGAAAGCTCTGAGTGTATTTCATAATGATTACTTTTCCCTTTCCTCTATGGGAGCCATGAGAAGATCTCAGCAATTCATCATGATTACTTAGTGTGGTTCCTGGAGTTAAAGCCAGTAAGAGTATGGGGCTCTCTAACATGATAGCCCCAAGGAGCTTCTCACTCTCAGCATAGAGGTCCACACTCAGCCTCTAGCAAGTCATCCCAATCTGCATTCAAGTGCCTTTCCAGCTCATGAGCTCCAGCTGCTGCTTCTCCTGGTCAGCTGCTCCCATGAGCATATTTCTCCCAATTTCAGGGTGTTGGTGTGCCCTACAACTGTCTAGATTTTTCTTGTAAGGATAGAAGTGACCATTTCCATGCTCTATTTCAGAGCTCAAACCAGAAGTTTCTAATAATAATTTTAAAAATTATCGTCATAGCTAGCTTTATATAAAGTAAACTAAACTTGGATTAGTGTTTTTCTTCCTTTTAGATAATACTTGGCATCCTTCTTTATCACAGTGAGATGTCAATTCAGTGTACTCAGTAGTTAGTTGATGTAATAAAATGTCTGGATATTAAAAGACAAAAGATTTATTTGATCTGAAGAGAAACTAGAATTGGATATTAGAAACACATATGATAAGTCGAAGAGGTTTCCTGCTGTTTTTTCTCCCTTCCTACTTCTGTATAAATAACAATAATAATACAATCTGAATCAGATGGCTTGTTAATTTTCTATTCTTCTAAATATCAGCTCCACTGGGCTCAAGGGCCAGTCCCATTAGGTACATCCAGAATTAGCAGTTGGCTCTTTGAAGATATACAAGATGGGGTAGAGAGGCAGACTGTCTGTCAAAAATTTTCCTCTTGGACAATAAGTGTGAGGTTAAGCCTCTTGCTCAGCTTGCTTGGGAGTCGCTTCTCTCTCCTTTGCTGAAAATAAATGAAATCAATAAAAGGTTCCTTGGTTAAGAGCTGGAGTAGGGATTAGATAGGGGAAGAGGGAAGCAGAGAGCATTCCTGGCATTTGCTCACTCCACAAAGGGCTGTGTTGCTGGCGATCCATATTCAGACACTAATGAGTCTTTGCAATTGAATAGCTCTGGCTCCCTTTACCCTGTCCTTTGTGCCTGTCTATAAAGACAGCTGGAAAACTACCCACCACCACCACTACCACGCTCCAGAGACAGCATTTCTTCTGACACAAAGAATAAACAATGTTGGTTGCTGTAACCATCACCCTTGGTCTCCTATTCCACTAACCTCAGAAAAATTATTACTTTTAGGCCTATGTGAATTGACCATAAAGAAAAAGAAATTTATTAGTTATTCAAGTTTCATTAAGCCCAGTGAGATGGAAAGTTTTAGTTGTTTTTGTTTCTTTTCTCTTCCTCCTTCTTTATTGCATACCAGGATAATCCAGATAATCAGGAAGTTGGTTCTTTATTGTAGATTGAATTTATACAATTATGTCACTCTTACTGTGAAGCTTTCAAAATGCTGAGATAATTACCATCAAATTTGTGGGATAATCAAGAGGATAAATATAATTCTATCAAGATATTTTCTACAGTGGTATTACTTAAAATATGAAATGAACTTATCTTTTTCTCCCCCTTCACTTTGCTCTGCTGTTACATCGTAACATTCCTTCAGGAATGTGAAATTCCTGACATTTTCAAGGGATCACATAGCCTTGAGATACCAATTCTGCTCATACTGTTATGAAAATCTCTAGTGAGCATTGCATATTTTCTATACTTTGGTTACTGCTTCTCAGAAAGGGATCTATAATGAGGAAATGTGAACTTTCTCTTGCAATTTATGTGTGTGTGTGCAAGTGACAAGGAAAGAAATTAGAGGTTAGACATCCCTGCCTTGAATATTTTTTCTAATGAAGTTACGACTGTGTATGTTTGGCACACGTGGATAGTATTCATGCTGAATAGGAGGCTATACAAATTATAGTTTTGCATAAATGAATAATTTCATATATGTTGATAATTCATGCTATCAAGTGATCCAAAGAACACTGATGATTTCCAAGAGTTCTTTTCCCCTCCCTTTTCTCAAAGCGGCATGATTAGATACTTTCCTTAATATGAGAGGAGAATGGAACAAATGCTCTGCCTCGCACGTGTCCCACAACTTGACAGACTGCGGAGTTGACCTTCAATGCGTGCCTGTTTTCTGTGTCTCTGCAGACCAGAGCGCCAACTGTTATTTCTTCTTCTCCCCATGGAAAAACTGGTAAATGTTACCCAGATGAGAGAAGAGAAGATTCTATTAAATGTGGTCCTTAGCTAATTCTCCTGGGCGGCACTGTGATGCTTTAGCAAAGGCAGCATTGTTCATGGTTTCCAATAGTAAATTTTTCTCCGGGGCCCGTCACATTGGACATTTTTGGAACATGCGAAGTCAGAAAGTGATCAGTTTAATGGCCATTGATCCCAAAACAGAAGCAAATCTTTTATATAGCATTAATATTTTACTTTTAAAAACGCAGTGACTGTTTGGTAACTTACATTGTTATATGTAAGGACGATTATGTGGTTTACTTGTCAGAGGTTCCAGTTTGAGGTCAGGCTCATTTGGGGATAGGTCTGGGATATCTGATTAACTGCTAATGTGGTCCAGACAGAAGCTATCAGCTGAGGGGCTGGAGAATCTCCCCAGATAATAACAGTGCACTATATTGAGGAGAAAGAGGAGTTGTGTGCTAAGACGCTGAGTCAGCTGCTAAGTGATATTTGTGATTCTGAGCGTGGTATAGTGGCTCCTTTGCAAATCTGCACCTAGCTTAAGCAATGTTGCCCATGTGAGTCCTAAGAATAAACTCAGATATACATGAAAACAGAACAACTCAAGATTGAAGGAGCTGTTTCACCAAATAGTCTAAGATACTGGAGTGCAAATACGACTGATTTGAGGAGTATTTTATAGAATATCACACAGAATGGAAAAAAGCCATTCGATATCACAAAACAATAATTCAGATTTGGCTCAGTTTTTTGAGGGCACTGAGAAATGGAGTTTTGACTGCAGTTTGGCAAGTGTTCATATTTGTGAATACTTGTAAGACTCCCCCTGAGGACACTTAAAGATATTTGGAAGGGACTTTCCAGAGGCCTAGAGGTCCCATGTTAGCAAAGACAGTGATAACTGAATTATTACTGTGAATATGATTTTACTAATTCCTGTAAGATGATGAACACTGAGAAAAGGCAGTAAATTTTTTTCATTTTTTCATTTTTATGTTTGAACTACTCCTAATCGTATCCTCTAATGTCAATGCCCCTTCCATGTTGCACACAGGCTGAATCAACTTGTGTGCATGCATTTAAACAAGATTATTTCTGAGCTGACACACATAAACTGGAAACACGATAATGGGGATTTTAAAGAATGGGTTAAAGACAGAAAGCACAAGAGATTTGGGGAGACAAGTAATTTATTTAAAACTGTGAATTTTTCTTAAATGGATCTATTTGATTTGGACTATCCTATGGTATTTCAGGATTTTATTCACTATTTTTAATTATAAACAGTCCAGACAAGCAAGACAGGACTACTTCTGAAGGAAGATTTAAGCCTCATTATCATATTCCTTGACTCTAGAAGAATTAATCAGCCAATGAATCAATTAGCTAATAGTTATTATGTGCCTTTAAGGTAGCCAGTTCTGCCTTCCCATGTTCCAATAAGAGATTATACCAAGTTCTCCCTCAGGTTTATTTTTGTCTTTCAGCTCTGTAGTAACTTGTATGAGACATCTGTGCACAATCCATCCAGCTGTGATTAAATTCCTCATTTCAGTGTGTGTGTGTGTGTGTGTGTGTGTGTGTTTCACCTCAAAAATTAAAGGCAAATTCCTTGGAAAGAAATATTTGTAAGATGTCTGCAAATGCAAGTAGTTCCCAAAGGGAAAAACTTTACAATCATACTTTTAATTAGGGTTGCAAATGTTCGGAGACTCTAAGAGAACACGAGTAAATATTATTCTTACAATCTGATTAAAAACTTGACTCTCATGAATGGGTCTAATTCTTTCTCATATTTCAAGGGAGAGAAGCCTATAGGGTCTTCTTATAGACTAAATGAATTGTGCTTGTCCTGCTTGTGGTATTTGACTACCTTGTTACAGTGAGAAAAAGGGTCAGTAAAATAGCAATGCTTTTATCATGGCCCTAAAACTTAGGGCAACCCACCAGCTCTCTGCACCTAGGGTGGATATTGGTTTAAAAATGCAACAGGTGCCATACAGGCAAATTTTCCTCCCTCTTCTGTCTTCCACCCCATGCCACATCTGAGTGGTTTTACAGTGATGAACAAAGAGAAGAGAGACAACTGCATGTTCTCCCATTCAAACCCAGAGAAAGACAGAATTTTTTATAGTTTGTGTAATTTCCAGTTCACATTCTGGGAAGTGTCTCAGTCTTGCTGTTGAATACGTTAATATATTTGAATACATTTTTCCAAAAAGAACATTTCATTTTACCAAGTTTGCTCCTTGTGATCTATTTATTACAGGTCAAATAATTAGATTTAAATATATTCCAAGGTTTATCTTGGTGCATTTCTTGTTCACAAAGCCAAAGAGTATACAAGAAGCAAAACAGCATTTTGGCCAAGTCTCCATGACAAAAATACATAGAGGTTTATTGTAGCAACTGACTCAGTAACTTGGGCCAAAGACCTGGACTCCAAATTCTAATTGTAAGTGCTTTAGACATATACTTCCCCCACTAACAATTAACACTTATTCCAGTATATATTTTTCTGGATTAAACATATGAATGGGTGAGACTGTTTCTTTTCAACTGGAAGCTCTATTGCCATTTAAAAACTAACAAGTTTTTCTAATACCACTTTCAGTATTACAATTACCAGCAGGATCTTTAACTGGAGCTAGAGCCGAATATTTACTTTAAATAAGGATATCTATCAAACCTGAACCTTGGAGTATGCATGTTCCTTTCTTATGAAAAGTCCCAAGGCCTTTGGCCCCCATGTGCTTGTGGAATTGCTATCTGAAACATGCAATGGGGTGAGGTATGGAATGGCATCCTGTCCATCATTCTGTTATGGAGTAGGAGCGTGAGTCACTTACTGGTGTCTTTTACACCCAACAGTTTTGCATTTCGAGCCCAATAATATTTATTCAAGTGCTATTCTGGCTGAACAGTTGATCTTTGGAGCCCAGTTCTATTGGGATTAAATAACCAGTGAAAGATTCAGTGATGGGAAAGGGAAAATATAAAGTGAAAACTATTCTACAAAGAAAAAAAAAAGAAGGAAAATAGCATTAATGAAAGACAGGCTTGCTTTTAAGATGACAATTTTTTTTCCCAAACCCACTTGTAAGCTACATTTTCTATTAATAGTTTTCAGGTTGCATCGTCTATTAGGTTTATATTTGTTGAACCTGTGGGTTTTGACTATAAGTTGCTGTAAGTAAATTTTCAGTAGAATTGTATCAGATTAGTATTTTAACCTCTAGGTACTTTAGGTCTAAGAAAGTTAGAATACATTTTTGAGTTTTTTTTTTTTTTAAATAAAGATCTACTGAAATAGACAAGAAAAATGCTGCCTCTAATAACTGTACATTCTGATGGTTAATGAAGAAGATGGGTCTGGCTCTGGGGTCAGCCTCTGGGCTGAATCCTACTTTTGCACATGCACTGGCTACATAAGCCTGAGCACGTCTTCCTGCTCCCTCTGCATCAGCCCCCATATGTGTAAAATGGCAATAACAACTGTGCCTGCTTCACAGTGTGTTTGTGAGTTGATGTATTTGAGTGCTTAGTGGAGCATCTAGCATATAATAAATATCAGCTATTGTTATTGTCATTCCAAGCTATGAAATGTGATGACTCTCTCACCTTGAAAGTAACCTGTGCTGAGCGTGCCATACTTGTAGAACTCCATATATTAAGAAACAAAAGAATGTGATAGCAAATAAATCGGTAGTAGAAACACAAAGTCCTAGAAAGTAGAATGGAGACTGCATCTTAGGCACCAATGAAAATGGTTCAGTTAGGCAAATACTCTGATAATTAAGTTAGATGTATCACTTTAACACATTAACTGCCATGTGAGTTGTATTTAACTCATGCTAGTTTTGAGCCCAGGGCCTGGTGAAGCATATGAAGACTCAATTCTCCGAAACAAATTCAATAAATATATCATGAGTCCCATACAACTCAATTGGCGTGCAGTATAACAATTGATTCTAGTGCTGCGTGAGTTGCATGTAACTCACACACAGAAAACAATAAAAAATTACAAATTTTTCATTAAATTTGGATTGTTGTGCTTTCAAAGATTTTATTCTATTTTTGTAATAAAACATCATGGCCCCAGGGGAAAAAAAATTCTAGTGTGGAAGTCAATGAGTTAAGTTAATTCATTGAACTTTAGGCATGCCTGCATTAAATATTTGTACTGGGACATACACATAGAAACATACAGGAGGAAGGCAGGTGGAGTTTTCCAGTGTATTAATGCTCTGTTTCATTTCCTATATGGTGTCATATAAATAGATCACCAAAAGGATCTTATATTATAGAAGCAATAAAATCTTTTTGTGTGAAATAATTCAATGATGAAGCCATTGGCTATGTCTATCCTGTACTAAACTGACATTGAGCATGAACTTTTAAAAGAATTATAGAAACATTGATAAACTACAAATTGTATAATATACTGCTAACGGATCGAATTGTAAAGGTAACAGAGACTACACTCTTGTCTCTATTTCTTCCCCTTGACTACTTTGTGGCTTCCTCCACTACTTCCTTACCCTATATTTCTTTATATGCCTTCCAGGAAGTTCCTGACCCTGTTATGTCTGTACATTCTAATTCAGTGATTTAATCCACACTCACAGCTTCATTAGCAAAAACTTCTCTCCTAAAATCCAGATATGAATTAACAATTGCCTGATGGTTCCAGACCTTCTTTATGAGGCAATGATATTTATCCTCATTAGGTCTAACATCCAAATCTGTTAGCTTACCCTGCAAACCAGAGTCTTTGTCTGAATTTTCTATTTCTGGAAACAGCAAACAGGCTGTTTGCCTCAGGAACTCTATGTAACCTTTGATTTTTAATTTTTCTTTCCTTTCCTTATCCAAACCATTGCCAAAATCTATAGAATTTTCCTCCGTAATATCTTCTTTGTCATTCCTCTTTTCCATTCAAATGTCAGCATCCTAATATTGGTCTTTATGGATTTATTTGCAAAAGCTTTGCCTCCTGGACAAGCTGCAAATGAGACAGCTGATAAGACATTTGATTCGATTTTGGCAGCCTCTCAATCTATTTCCTGGTTTCCTGTTTAATCTTTATCAAATTCATATTCTTGTGGTAGTGGCAAGAATTTCTATATCCATGGCAGTAACAATCATATCCCTCCTTGGTTCAAAACCTTTAAAAGCTGTTTATTGTTTATTTTAGATGTCCCCAACATTTCACCCTATCACGCATGTAATATTATACGTTCATTGCAGTGATATATTCCCATGTGCTGTTACAGGAATGAAATTATAACTCTCCTTCTTTCCTATTCAAGAAAACATAGCATAACACAAATCAGGAAGTGGGATTGCTGATGGACCCTATCCTAAGAAAACAACAATTTAACTTGTGGAAGTTATTTAAAAAAGCAAATTAAAAGTGTCTTGAAATTGTCCTAAAGACATACAGCAGGTGGGGAAGCATTCATTCAAGAAAAGTCTACTAAACCTCAGAAGCAGTGAAAGTCCATGGCACTTGAGCCACAGTCTACTTTGTACACCTCTGTCACACGGCCCCACCCCCCAGTCCTTGTGCTAGGGAAATTGTAAGCCAGAAGCCCTGCTGCAGCATAGGCGTGGTCAAGAAGACACAGGCACCCTCTCATCTCTCCTCCTAGTCTGGGGCTACAGTTTCACTGTGGGAAGGGCAGACTGCTGACATTTCACATCCCACCCTCTGCAACCCTCCCTTGCAGAAGCTTCACCCCAGGGAATAGCTGCCAAGGGGATCAGTCTTTTCTTGTTCTACCCAGCCCCCCCTTGTAGGATGATAGCAGATGGAGAATTGAGCTCCTGATTGCCCCAACCCCAGGTCTCGCACAGTGCAGAGGTTCCTTGCCTGGAGGGCTGCCACCCCTTTCCCATACCCACACACACAGCAAGGGCCTCATTCTGAGGAAGTGGTCCCCACCCTCTAGGAAATGGGTATAGGGTTTCTGTGCAGGGAGAAAAGCAGGCCATAAGGGCAAAGAGTGCCATAGCTCTGCCTCTAGAGACTGATTTTATTTGAGATAAAGAGAGCAGAATTCCATTGGTAGTTCATCTTCAACAATAATGGAGATCATTGTGGAAAAAATTAAAAGGAAACTAGTAGATCTGATAAAGGCAAAATGGCAGAGCAGCCAAAGGTCTGACAGAGGGAGCCAGGGAGAGACAATGAGGATAAGTGTCCTGGAATCACGGATGATTCTGCAGGTTGGAAAGGCCGTGTGTTAAGCACTAAGTTGCATGTATTTGAGGCAATCAGAGCAGGATATGGGAAAGACCTGAAGGCATTTCAAAGGATGACCAAGTCTCACACAGACCTTTCAACAAAGGGAAAAAGCTTCATTCACCCCTGGGGCTTAAATACAACTTCTGCCCAAACACCGACTGGACAGTGAGCTACTCTGGCCCAGGTAACTCCTAGAAAGCTAGGGTTAAACATACTATCACACATCCTGATAAAGACCATCTGTGAAAAACCCACAGCTAACATTATACTTAATTATGGAAAACTTAATGCTTTCTCCCTAACATTAGGAATAAGACAAGGGCATCCTTGTTTCTGTTTACAGGGCAGTTAGGAAATACGTATATGCATAAGTGGCATTCAGATTGGAAAGAAAGAAGTCAAAAAATCCTATTTGCAGATGACATAAAACTCTAAAAAATCCACACACACACAGAAAAAACACAAAAACTATTAGAGCTAATTAACAAGTATAACAAAGTCTCAAGACACAAGATCAATATACAAAAATCAATTGTATTTATATGTACTAGCAATAACATTCTAAAAATAAAATTAAGAAAAGGATTCTATTTAAAATATAATAGAATATAAAATATAAATACATTTTATATATGAAATATAATAGGTACAAATTGAATAAAAAGTATAAGACTTGAAACTGAAAGAAGGTCTAAAGAAATGGAAAGATATCCCATGTTCATGGATTAGAAGACTTAATATCGTTAAGATGGTAATATGCTTCAAATTAATCTACAGAATCAAAGCAATCCCTATAGATATTCCAACTGGCTTCTTTTGAAGAAAAAGACAAGATGATCCCAAAATTAATGTAAACATACAAGGGACCAAAACAGACAAAATAATCACAATAAAGAAAAACAAAGTTGAAGGACTCATACTTCTAAATTTCAAAACTTACTACAAGGCTTACAACAATCAACACAGTATGGTACAGACATAAGGATAGACATATAGATCAATGGAAAAGAGCTGAGAGTCTAGAAATTAAACACATGTATGGTCAATTGATTTCCAGAAGGGTGCCAGGATTATTAAATGCAAAGAGGAAGGATGTGGAAAATACTATTTTTTAACAAATAATGCTGGGACAACTGGATATCCATATATAAAGGAATGCATTTGGACACTTAACTCACACATACACAAAAATTAATTCTAAATGGACAATAGTCCCAAAGGTAAGTGCTAAAACTTATAAAACCCCTAGAAGGAAACACAGGCACAATTCTTCATAACCTTGTGTTAGTCAATGATTTCTTAGGCACACCAAAAACACAAGAAAAAATAAATTGGACTATAAAAAATTAAAATCTTTTGCATTGCAAATTTGGCCATTAAGAAAGAGAAAAGACTACCAATAGAATGTGAGAAAATATTTGCAAATCATATATTTGATCAGGCACTTGTACCTAGAATATCTAAAAAACTGTTACAACTCAAAAAGACAACTAAGCAATTTTAAAATGGGCAAAAATTTTGAATAGATATTTCAACAAAGAAGATATTCAAATGGCCAAAAAAAAAAATATGAAAAGATGTTCAGTAATGTGAGTCATTAGGGAAAAGAAAGTCAAAACAATGAATTACCAATTCACATCTATCATGTTCGATATAATCAAAAAGACAAATACTGTAGTATGTTGGTATTCATGGAGAATTGATTCTGGGACACCATAATGAATACCAAAATCCAGAGATTCTGAAATGCCTTGTATAAAATGTCATAGTATTTCACATCCTCCCATATCCTTTAAATCATCTCTAGATTATGTGTAATTCCTAATGCAATACCTACACCTCACTCCATTCACGTAGATTCAACATGGTACTAGGAATGTAGCAAACTCAAGTTTTGCTTTTTGGAAATTTATGGAAATTTTTTGTCAAATATTTTTAGTCCATGTTGAGTCCATGAGTATGGAACCCACAGACACAGAGCACTGACTATAATCACAAGTGCTAATGAGAATGTGGAGAAATCAGAACCATTGTCATTAGGAGAGATTGTAAAATGGTATAGCCCTTCTGAAAAACAGTTTGGCAGTTCCTCAAAATTTAAACATAAGAGTTACCATATGACCCAGAAATTCCACTTCTAGGTATACACCCAAGAGAAATAAAAACATGCACAAAATTCTTCATAGCAACGTTATTTATAATAGACAAATATGTAAACATCCCAAGTGTTTATCAGCTGAAAAATGAATAAATAAAATGTGGTATATCCATGTAATGAACTATTTGACAATAAAAAGAAATGAAATACTGGTAAATACTACAACATAGATGAACTTTAAAAACAATACACTTATAACTTTGATGGAAATGGTACAAAAACAATTTATGTAACCAAAACATTTGTACCCCTGTAATATTCTGAAATTAAAAAATAATAATAAAAACACTATGCTAAGGAAAAGTAGCCAGTTATAAAAGAGTACATATTGTATCATTCCATTTACATGAAATGTGTGGAAAAACCAAGTTTGTAAAGACAGAAAATAGATTAGTGGTGGCTTATGGCTGAGGCGGTAAGGTAGTAGAAGTGGAATTAACTGTAAGGGTATTTTTTTAGGGGTGACAAAATGTTCTAAAATTAGATTGTGATGACGGTTGCATAACCCTACGAATATTCTAAAAAACAATGAAGTGTGCACTTTTAATGAGTGAATTTTATTATAGTTGTATGTCAGTAAAGCTTTTGAAAAATGCTAATTAGGCCAAATAAAATGATTAAATGTATAACTTTTTTAATATGCTATAATCCTTTAAAAATATATATTAAAACTCTCTTACAGGCCAGGCGCGGTGGCTTACGCCTGTAATCCCAGCACTCTGTGGAGGCCGAGGCGGGCGGATCGCTCAAGGTCAGGAGTTCGAAACCAGCCTGAGCAAGAGTGAGACCCCATCTCTACTAAAAATAGAAAGAAATTAATTGGCCAACTAAAAATATATAGAAAAAATTAGCCGGGCATGGTGGCTCATGCCTGTAGTCCCAGCCACTTGGGAGGCTGAGGCAGAAGGATCGCTTGAGCCCAGG